>VXBJ01006458.1:3389396-3449374 GCA_013400055.1 Nycticryphes semicollaris | reverse complement strand
AAAAAAAAAAAAAAAAAAAAGAGATACCTCTGCTTGTTAGAAGTTAGGCAGAAATATTTTCAGTCTCTTCAGTTAGGATTTAAACACATAAAGGGGCCAAGGGAGAATCACAAATGTATGTCTAACCTACTTGCAGTCTGAAAATATACAAAGCAGCTTTAAAAAAAAAAACCAAGTACCAAGAACAGTTTGACTCCAGAGCACAGAACTCTGAAAGCTAATTTGGGAGATGACAATGTTAACCTGCAGGAAGTTCTAAAGTGGATTAAAAATTGCTAGGGAGCTGAAGACCATAAAACCAGTTTAGATACCGCAACACTTGCTTGCCCATAGGCCTTCCAACCTGGAGAATACCCCAACGGCTTTACCCAGCAGAGGTGGCAGCAAGCACCCTGCCCAGAATAGGTACAAAGTGGTGATGGGTTTCTCAAGCAGGGTTAATATGCTACTGTTAAAGCAGCATTAGCCAAAAACCAGCAACTCTGCACAGAGAGGAAAGTGAAGGACAAGCAGAGCGGAGCAAGTACGGCAGGCCTGTGAGACCATCCTGCTCTGGAGGAGCCACACAGTATGGGGCAGGCAGCTAGGTCGCACTAGGCAAAAAAAGTGTTTCATAGAAACTTTTGAGACCAATTGCCTGGTGTTTCCTCTACATCACCTTCTTCTAAGTGAAGGCCTTTAATACATTGACCAAAGGTGCAAACAAAACCATTAAAAATAACCCCTCTGAAGTCCCTTGTCATGTTAGCTGCTTGGGTTCCCTGTCTATACTGTATATGCTGTCCCAGATCCCCCATAATCTGTTCAGAGATCTCCTTCCCTTCCATACCCCTGCAAATACTTCTTCGGCTGAGCTGAGCTTCTTTGTAATCCAGAGCTGAACGTTAGCACTTTAGCTAGCCCAGGATGTGGCAAACACGAGCCAATAAGGCTTAGTCCTAAAACCAGTACAATCTCCCAGCCAGAAGTGTTGCACAGGTAAAATTGTGCTTAGGAAGGCGCCCAGCAGTGGACACTCCCTCAGCCTCACATTAAACACAGTCTATATCCAAAGAAATTCAGATAGTGAAACCCACCACCAGTAACTCCTCTATGCACACAGCAGTAAAACTATATAGGTGTTCTTTTTCTCGTAAATACTCTGTAGTCAGTACAGGATCAATTTCCTAAATACACATATAAAAATTTGGTTTTCCTCACCAAAAGAAAACATAATAATAATAGTGAGCTGAATACAGACACAGTAACACACGGGCATTTATTTAGAATTAAGTCAGGATACCCAAACAAGAGAGGTTTGCAGCAAGATTTTTTGCTAAGTATAAACTCCAGTTCCCCTCACTTTCAGTCTTCCTGCCACAGTTAACAACTATTACACTTGAAGCCAAAACTCCTCTGAAGGAGAACAAGAGCTGGAACTGCCAGCACAGAGGTTTAGATATCCAGTTAATAAATTAGTAGCAGCAACCTATCATGATATACCAGTTCACATTCTTTCTTTTCCCCACAGAAAAAATCTTCTTCGTGAAGGAATTTCTTTAGGAGGTCACTGCTAGAGAAGAGTGGACAGTGCTATCTGCAAGGAAATGGCTATTCTGGGCTGCAAGAATTAATCTGGATAACTTGCACAGACTTCTTTAAATGAATGGTAGTTATATTTTTTAAGAACATTAAATCCTCTAAACAGAACTCTTCTGCCACATTGCAGCATTTTATCTGATTTGAAAATAATCTAGTTCTTTTCCTTGTGCAAGCCTATCAAGACATCTGCGTAAAACATGCAAATAAAAAGAAAAAAAAAGCATGATTAACGCTCTTTGAAATCTAAATTTTAAGTTTAGATAGAAGAAGAATGAGAGTGCGTGAAGCATCCAAAACCTAATGTCAAATTTTGGGCTGCTGTAAAGAACCCATTCCTGTTATAAAACAGTGTTTTATTCATGTACATTATTATTGCCTATTAAATATTCCTAATTTTTTTCAAGACTTTACAGTTGCCGATACAGTTAAATAGTACCATCACTTCTATTTCTCCTTAAGAGAGTCATCCTAATCAAAAAATATTTCTGCGGAGCATTAGCAAATATGATATACTCTTCAACTATTATGTATAAATGGAAACTTCTAACTTCAGACTGTAAAAATATGCTCAAAAGTAATACAAGTTGTACAAATGAGAATCAGATGGGAAAAAAAATGTCGGTGCTGTCACTCATCTCCTTAGCCAAGCAAGGCAAGGTGCTTATCAAACTAAGTTTTAGTGATCAACTCTCCAGATCAAAAATACAACTTTCTGTTAAATATAAATGCTTCTATGTTCCTCTATATAATTTTTTTGCTATGTACAGGAGAGAAAATTGAGGAAGTTTTATTTCACTGAGATCCAAATTCATCTCACGAACTGCAGGAATTTCTCTGGGGTGCCTAATTAGGAAACCCATCAACAAAGGTTGCCTATGTAAGTCAATGCTGAGAGACAGCTTTAAAGTATAATTCAGTTTTGCTACTCTAAAATTGCCTCTTCTCATGGGCTATAGAACAGGGCTCCTAATCTCAGCTGGGTATTACAATTAGTTGAAACTAATTCTGGCCCTAGTCCCTAGGGTTCTTTAGGTAAAAGAGTTTTCCTTTTTTCTCTTCATTCTCAAAAAAACATTTCTACTCACAAACCCAAGAAACACATAGGGCAGATGCTCCTGTCTTTCATTTGGCCCTGCAGGTTTCTGGCAACCTATGAAAAATATCATTCTCACCTGCACGGTGGCTTCACAGAGTCATAACCATTGCCACTGCCTCAGACTGTGTTGCTGGTAGACATTTCTAGCTAGCTTTCTTGAACTTCAAATTCACCCCATTTCTAAGTCATTGCAATCCCCAGGAAGGATCTTCGATAGTTTAAAGCAGAATAAAATGAACAATGACATGGCTCCCCACTTCAAACTTCCAGTATTTCCAAACACAGATGGAAAAATTAAGATAAAACCCAGAGTAACTCTCTGCATCCATGACCCAGGAATGAGCCCACTCTGGAGTTCTGAGGACAGCCAGGATACACAAATCTCACAAACGTCCTCTGCTCCTTAAGTAACCTGCTTGTGAATTTGACACGGGAAAAACACAGAGTCATGAAGCAGAAAAAATTATCAGATCTGTGTATTTATATAACTTCTTCTCAGGATACACTTTACTACAGTCAAGGGATACAGCCTTGCAGAACCCCATTCCAGCTCCATGAACTCAGCCAAATTCAGTACTCTTTCAATAAACCAGGTTAAAAAAAATCCAGGCTAGTGACATGCCAACAAAGTAAGGGTCATTCGGAATGCTAACTGAGAATATTCAGCTGTCTAGGGTTTGGATGGGGGTGGGGAGATGCAAAACTATATTTCCCCATGGTCCTTTCCTTGAGAGACTAATTATTTTTTTTCCCAAAAAGATGCTTTGCTAAGGAAAAAACAATGATTTCTCATCCTTTTATACAGCTTTATATGATATATGAAAAACTAAGGGGAAGAATCAAGAAGGTGGTTTTACAGTCAAAATTCATGTCTGTGTACTCTGGACCGGCTGCAGTGACTGAAAAATTTATGAAATTATGACATGAGAAAAAAGAAACAGAAAACAGAAAACCCTACAGAAATAGAGATTGTGTTGTCTAGTGTCCTTCAGCCAAGATTTTCAAGAATGACTAATGATTTTGGCTGTTACAATGCCTGAGTTGCCTTTGTGGGGATTCATTTCCAGAAAGTGCCGAGTATCTTTCCTCTGAAAATCAAGCCTCTTAAAACTGTATAGAGCTAGAAAGCTGGAAAAAGAGGTATGGAAAACTTTCTTTAAATTTAGAAAATTTTTTTAAAACACCCACTTAACTACAATGCCCAAAAACACACTTGGAAAAAATAATGTCATTGTTAAGGGATTGGATTATCTCCTATATAGTTACGGTGTTGCAATATATACCCCTGAGACATTCAAGCAGCTCATGAGGAAAACTAGGCATGATAATGTATTATCTGAGACATGTAGAGTTTAAAAATAGGCAAAAATAATGCCTGCAGACATTTTTGCTTTGCTCTACCAAGACTGATGCTTTTAAAGTATTTTGTAGGTTTGCTAGATATTAAATTTACCACATTAGTGATTAGCCATACTTTAAAGTATTTCAAAAGAGTGTTTGCGCAGAAATTAGTGGGGTTTTTTTTCCAAACATAGACACTCTCCTGCAGTTATAGATATACACCTTGAAATCATACATGCAGCCTGAAGAAACTAATAGATCTGATTTGCATTTGGGAGTTCATGTAACTATCAGGCCAAATGGGACTACACAGATAACTTCAATGAAGCATGTGCTTGGCTGTCTTTAAAGGATTAGGACTTTACCTTCATTTATATTCAAATATTCATATATTTTAATATCCAAATATGTATTGCAATCCCCTTGAAAATATACCAGAGCACACAGAGTTATTCTATGCTACAGGATACCATTACTTAGTTTCCAAGTTCACCATGAATTTACAAATTCTGATGAAATTACAAGATGCAAACAGCTGCATGCAAGATTAAATCCCCTACCTCCAGCAGTTTTACAAAAGTTTTACATTATATATGTTCATTACACAAAGCTAAGTGCCTACCAATCAAACTGTTATGAATGCCCCTAAACTGCTTATCTCTTTAGAAGATAAAGTGTGCTGTTTATATAACTTATTAAAAATTGCACCCTCGCATTCCTTTTTCAGATAAAAAGTGTGAGGGCACTGCTTTATCACTTTAACTATGTGTTTCTTTGAACATATTTGTGCTTTAAAGTAAACACCAATGCTAGTTTTTTTACGACTACTAAAATCAAAACACATCTTTCCAAACTAATCTGTACAATGGTTGGGAAGAGCCTTTGATTCAGTACCATAATTATAAACAGGCACTTAAGACAGACATACTAAAAGAGCATCAGTCATTTAAAATCAAATTAACAGTTTGATTAATCAAACACCAGACTGTCAAGTCAGATAACATACCTGATAGCTTTGTTCAGTTACCAAAGAGGGTTTCCACTTTAAGCACCACAGATTTCATCAGCAAAACAAAATTTACTCAAGCAGAAAATTTTGGTTTCCTTTAAATGTGCTCTATAATATTACTAGGAAAATTCTCCCAACAAGCCAAATTCTGCTTCACTTTCATGTGGTCACACGGCAGGAATTGAGAGACTTCACAGATATATTTCCTGTTACTTTGAGGCCCACTTTTCAGGCAGAAAAGTGCATGGGATTTAGGAGGATGTACATTAATATAAGCAGGTCATGCTTATGAGGTAAACCGATGTGGTAGAAAAATAGTTTATTGACTTATTTCTGAAACTTGGTGATTATTTACTAAAGTAAGTATGACAGACACATGCATATGATACATTGCGTGCATTTTCACACCAGAATCCTCCTCCACCTCATTAGAGTGTTTCCTGTTCCTAGTGTATGACACAGACTCTGAAGATCAGTCTTCTCTACAAAAATTTGGAAAGACTCTACGTTAAAGACGACATAACTGCTGCTATGATGTTAAAAACACAAAAAGGAAAAGGTCAGGCTATGTCACTACTACCCCAGAGTAACAAAATGCACAGACTGGAATATACCATGCTAAAGCAGCCACACACATATAGAACCATTACAGAAAACACCAACCCAGTGCCACAATGCAGGGTATTCCACTGTGCTACTGGGATCAACCAAAATACAGACAGTGTGCCTGAAGAATGGTCTTCTGAAGTGAAGTAATTAATCATTGATTCACTGCAAGAACCACCCATGGCAGCATGTATGGCAGGAGTTGTCTTCAGATATGTTGTATTTGATTTGTGAAGAAAAAGTATGTCAGTCAATACACAAAGAAGGCATGCATTTCAATTGACCAGAAAGGTCTCAAACAAAAAGAGAGAAAGCTCTCTTTCTTCCTGCAATACCCAAATGCTCCTGATGTTGGATGGAGGCAAGCCAGCAAAGATTCTGCGTGCTCCAGAATCAAAGTTTTCAATCCTTTGGCCTTCACAAATAGCCTGAAAACATCTAAGAAAGTAAGCTAGAGAGAGAGTTTCTCACTGTATCAGTTCACCCACTATTATTAGACACTGGAAGATTGCACCTATGACAACCACTCTGATTTGTGAAGCAGCATCAAGAAGCAGATGTGTGCTTCTGGGGATAGGCCTGTTTTCAAAAGAACGACTGTAAATGCATGTCCTTCGCAATGTCTGATCCAGAGCCCATTTCCAGCATGGCAAGGAAGGATAAAATGGAAGTATGCCAAGTATACCAACATAAAAACTCTAAATCCATAGCAGACAATTAAAATGAATGGGAATAGCGACCAATTCCAGATTAAATAGCAGCAAAGGAAAAACTTGAAGAAACAAACCCCACCACCTCACACACCAAAGATCTTTCTGTCACAATTCAGTATGCAGCCTGCATGTTATCTATGGATATGTAACCAAAGAAAAATCAAAAATGCCTCTTGTAAATGGTGTTTTGAAAAACTGATAAATTCTTGGCTTCATTCCACAACTGTTTTTGATACTCGTTCATTTATGATTACGATTCAAACTTTAAATGCCTCTATGCTTTCAGCCTAAAATACATACGATTTTTTAGTTGCATTCTAAATGACAGGTTTTTTCAGGGAGGTTTCTGCCTATGAGGCAATTTAGGAGCTGAAGAGTCGCACTCAACTTCATGCATTTTAAAGTTCAATGCTGCCCATTGACAAGCTGTGAAGCTGACAAGCCTATTGAATGTGAGAGACCTAAAGACGTGCAGAAAGTAAGTCGACAGTGGGATATTCCCCTCCATATTACAAGAAAAAAAAAACAAAAAAACCCTACAACTGTGTATAAAAAACAAGGTTGGGGGGGCAAAAGAAAAACCTTAACCCACTGCTTAAGCATGCTTAAGGGTGCAAAAAAGATCATGGGTTGTAGGAAAGCCTAAGGCTTATGGTAAAAGCATTTCTCTTGCTTACATTGGCATAAAGACAAAAGGTTTGGAAGAAAACTTATACGGTTATTGCCAATTCATTACAGTATTTCTACTAAAAAGAATTTCCAGCACAGGTCAAAATCCAATGATATATGAACCATAATGTCTTCTGAGGTTTGGACCAAGTATGCCCTGAAAACTATGGCTACTTATCTAATCTCTGAAGTTTCCTTTCTTCCCTTTCCCTCCACAGTCTCAATCTCTCCTCCACAGCCTCATCACTATTTGCCACTAGTCATACCAGTCCTTCTCACTGTTTTTAAAAGATCATGTGTAAATCCCACCGAAGAAGACTTTTTTTCTGCAAATATCGGTCTGATGGCTATTTCAGATACCAGATCTCAGGAAGAGAGAAGTGGTAATGCATTGCAACAGCAAGACTCACATCCTGTATCTGGTGGACTGAGACCTTCTTTGATATCCACAGACGTTTCCTCAGGTCTGAATGAGCTAGAACTCACTGCCTCTATCCTACAACCCTACCGCAAAGAAACTGTATGTACTCTATACAAAAATTCACCTATGCATTTGCATAACGGTATAGGCAATTTGGACTTTAAATTTCACACCTGGAATTGATACAGTTTGCTGGTGGTGTTCCTTAATGCGAAGAAGTGATTTCTTTTTTAAAAAAATGCTTGATCTTCAGGCTAGATGGATCAACAGATCATGATGACTAGTGATGGCTATGTATTGTCTACCTTTTATTTCATTGATATTGTTTCATTGTTCCACTTTATTCATTGATACTAACAGAGACCCAGTTTTAAAAATGGGACACCCAATAGCAGGCAACAATCCGTTCACTTCATGTTTGAAATATCTACCCTATTGATCTAAGAACATCTTAGATCAAAGAAATTTGATTAGGTACTTTTCTCTGAAAAAAAAGCAATTTTAACAAAACCCAAATTTTTCATCAGTTTTGGTGAAATTGTAGATGTGATAGTTTCTAATGAACAATTTCTGTTTGGTTTTTAATTTTGCATTTTATTTCTACTTCATCTGTTCATTTATTTTATAACTTTGCCTTAAAATGCTGATATGTTACATGCTTCAATGTAACAAATCAAAATAACTTAAGGATCAGGATTCAACATTTTAAAAATGAAATTTCTCAGAATTCCTATCCCATTAAAATCTTCGAGTTTTGCTTCAAGTTAGAACAAAAGAGAAGGCTTCACCAAATTTTATCCTGAACAACAGAAAAATGTCATTTTCAACTAGCAATACAACACTTAATTTAAGAGTCTAATTTTAATGGCCTTATAGGAAAATTAAAGCGCTTAACATAGATATTGGCTTCATTTTCAGAAAAACTCACTCAGAAACACAAAATCATGATCAACATTCAGGACTGAATTTTTAAACACTTGGACTCCTTATTTTTTTTCTCTCTTTTTATATAAAAAAAGAAACAAACAGCAGTACAGTCCCAGCTACTGACAGTGAGGATTCATTCCCTTCCACATCTTAACAGACATTTGGCTCTGTCACTAACAACCTACCAGTTTTAGCACTCATAGAGGAAATCTCAGTATAAAGGCAAAACAGGGGTGAACCCTTTAACCTTGACCACATGAAGATTCAGACTAACATATTTTGTCATCCCTGCTGTAGAATACCTTCCTGTAGAGACATAACATCCCAGAACAATACAAGACCGCATTGTAAAATAACGATTTACTCATAAACTAACAAATTGTATTCTGTAACAGAATCTCCATATGTGAAGTAATGCCAGAATAACTGCAATAAAAAGCTTATTTTCCTATACATTGGTCAATCATTTTACCCAAATTCCAAAGAGAAGGTCACTTAGAAGTGGTATGCAGGCAAACTGTTACCAAACCAACACCCGTTTGGCCATTAACAACAGTAGTACCTATCTCAGTTTTTAGCCTCATATTTTGCCCAAAGTCTAAATTAAATATAAAAATATTAAAAACATAAATATCACATTTCATAAACTAAGTCATACTAGCTTAAAGTACAAGCATCTAAAATGAACAACAGAAGGATGAAGTTCAGACAATTGAGTAAATTCATGTCCCTCATTTGCTGTAGACAAAGATTACTCTCTTAAAGTCTGTTGAAGATTCAGATAAAACTAAACCAGACTGAATTAGTTCAATCTCTTGCTCTCAAGCATCTGATCAATAAAACAGGGTTTTAAAAATATCAGAAAGGCAGTGAATTTCTCCAGAAGGCTATCTCAGCTGAAGTCTCCACTAACGCTTCATTTGCCTTAATCTGGCGTATATAACATATATATGTCATCTGGCACACTAATGTATATATGCCTCACTATTCACAAGAATTTGTAGGAGTCTGGACCATTTCCTTCATAAATCTTAGGGGTGTAATAAAAAGAAGCCTTTCACAGTATGTCACTGTGATTCTAATTCCATTAACAACTTTATTTCAACAGAAACTGTGGCCCTCCAGATACATGCTCCTGAGACTGCAGGATTTTCTTTTCCCCTTTGCATTAGTTTTAAATAGGCTCATACATCTGCACAGAATAATAGCACTCAAAGGAAAAAAAAAAAAAAAAAAGACTGTTATAGAAGGAGTTGTAATCAGCAAAATTCCAGAAAAAGGAGGGAAATGGGATTATTTTAATAGCTTTTTCATATTGGTACTTGCTGTATCTTTAGAACAAACATTTATGGAAATTAAATCAAGACTTTCTCAGACTTCCTGCTTCCTTTGTAGCATTCTCTTCTTTTTTAGTCTATATACTGCAGAATAGATTTAGCTCCCTCTTCATTTGCCACCTTCAGATCATGCTATCCAAAGGGCATTTGAAGGGGAACTGCACCTAACTCAGTCACCCAGCAGTCCCAAACTGCATGGGACAAGAAGCTCTTCCCACAGCAAATAAACTGAGCCATGCTATTCTTTGTGTTTTTTTTAATTACAGCTGGTATTTCTTAGGCACTGAACAAAGGACAGCTCGATCATCTGCATGAGAAGTTACACTGTTGTTAACACTGCTTTAAACATCTGAAAGGTCAATAGCCATAAAAATACATACAGTGAAAAGTTCCCTTATTTGACATCAGCTGCCCAACGCATCTTGATTCTGTCCAAACACTATCCAGTCTAAAACCGGAGAATGGAAACAGCTTGGCTACTGGCTGGACAAGTACAATAGCATTCACCCCTTTTTTCCACTTTTTGCTCACCACAATGTGAATAGCTGTGGTTAAAGTAGCACTTGACCATGGCTCTCCTAAAGTCAAATCTGAACTCACTTCACCCTTCCAGGGCAATTTTCTTTGACTGTGAGCTTGAGGAAGGCAATTTGGCAGACAGTGTCAAATTCAGGCCAATTTTCTTGTATACTCACAAAGGGACAACTGTCCAGGGCCAAATCTACTTCCCTGACAGCAGAGATTCAGGAAAGAGGGTGTATTATTTAAACAAAGGAATGAATTATTTATTCCTTTGCTAGTAAAACTCTAACTTACACTTTTACAGCCTTACATAAACATCTACGATCTGGAATGAGAAGGTGCATCTCAATTAGACTGCAGAAACCTCTCAGAAAAAACAGCTCCTATTAACTCAGCTTAAAATATCGCAGCAACATATAAAGACCCCAAACAAACTTGGGACTCCTTGTATTAGGTGCTTCAACCATAAATGCTAGGGGATATTGCTACAAAGAATGTGCTATCAAAAAAAAAAAAAAAAGAAAAGAAAAAAAACACAAAAAACCCCACACCCACACAAAGAAAATGAGAAAAATATATTTATTTCCAGATTATTACTGTAAGACTGAGGCACACACATATCAGGCTATGCTGGAATGGTGTACAGAGTTAAGTCTAACACCCATCAAGGTATCTCATGTTGCTGAATCACAAGGTTTGTTTCTCCAAATCCTTTAGGATATGTGAACATATATCATTTAATTCTTCTGAGTAGGACCATATATCCAGTGGATTTTCATATTTCTGGACAGCAAAACATTCATTGAAATGACTCCAAACCTGAATAACTGTTTTAAAATTAACTCCAGTCACAGCTTCATTTATCCTCCGTCGTGATTCAGCCCTGGAAGGGGCTGGAGATCAAAACCACCCGCGATCACATGTACTCTTACATAAAAGCCACCATGCCAGGTCAGACCAAAGGTCTATCTAGTTCGATATCCTGGCTCTGAGAGCAGCCAGTAGCAGATACCTAAGGAAAAGTATCAGAGCAGGGCAAGCACACAGTGATCCTTCCCCTGGTTATCCTTCCAGCATCCTGTGGTTTCAGGGCTTCCTGAGCCAGAGGTTCTGACAGCAGTTTTATATGCTGAATTACAGGATTCAAATCCCCAGCCCTTTATTTCATGTAACAATGGGAGAAAGAAATCTTTTTTCAGTTAATTAATTCATGTGATAAGCAAGATCTGGTTTTTTAGCCTCAACACAATTTAAGTGCTCCTGCTGCAAAATTACATTTGTTTAGGCACATTTCCATGTCACACATCTAGACACGAATTCCATCGATCTTCTCATTTCATTTGCTGTTTGAAGCTGCAAAGAATCCACAGTTTGTCCATAACGGATGCCAAAAGCCTAGAAACTTATTACACACTGCTCACAGTGTGGGTTCAGATACATTATCAGCATAAAAAGAAAAAGGCAAATTAGGCCACAGTAGGAGAACACATTTTTAATATTACAGTCTGCAGCTTGCATCTCTAATTTAATGCTGCTGTTTCCCAAAGTTATGCTGCATCATTCTGGGTTGCTGAACTGAAGAAATGACAGTGAGCTAAATTTTTACAAGCAACTGGGCAATGCAGATAGTCTGTGCACTTGATTAATTCCAGAGAAACCTTCAGGGCCAAAGTGAATGAGACATTTTCAAAGAATTCTTTAGGTATTCATATTGATGGAAATTAGGTATGAATATGTTCGGTGAATCAAACTTGGGAAAAAGGAAGATTCTTCCAAAAAACAGAAAGGAAAAACAGTCAGTGCCTGTAAGCATAATGAATACATCTTCTTTAAGCTATAAATGCTCAGTCCTGTTGGTTAAATACACATACTACACACAAACTTCATATAAATTATCATCTCAAGAAATCAGTGCTTACTGAGAGGATTATCTGTGCCATTGTGGCTTCTCTCTGGAGCTGGCAGAGTTATCTTTTACATCATACCTACTGTTTACTCCAGCTACAGCAGAAATCTTGAAGCAGATATCAAAGAGTAGCAAAGAAATGCAGTCAGCAAGCAAAAATAAGTTGCAGAGCTTGTAGTTTCACGATGCATCTTCCCAATGTCCTGGTCATCTGGGGCAACTATGTTTTGTTTAATTTAAAGATTCCTTTGTGAAGAATCTCCCAACTAAGGATTAGATAATTGATATTGAAGGATACCTCAGAGAAAATGAAACTTACGTTATTTTTATGAAGTTATAGTTTTTTCTTTAGGAATTAAAAAAAAAATCAGACAGCTTATATACATGGAAAGTTTTGACCTGATCAGATGGAAGCAGGAAGGCAAAAGCCTAGTGCCTGTTGACTTTAGCCTAAATAGAGGTCTTTAATATGAGACAGGTTCAATTTCAACAGTTCCAGTACCATGAGATTTTGCAATACTCCTCAGAGGAGATGGGCATACCAGAGTTTACCCCTTAAAATTACTGCCAAAGGGTGATGAGTTCCTGCCTTGAACATTTACTTTGCTACTATTCAGAGGATTCTCATACATGTGCCACAAAACCAGTCACCAATAAACACCATGTCTGCTGTGTCTGCTAGCTACCAAGTGGCAGGCACAGTAGAAAATTATTCAGAATTGTAATTAATCTCATGATTATTCAGCCATCATTTAAGATGCTTACAGCAGTTCATTTTACATTGTCCAAAATAAGCAGTCTGCTACCATTAGATATTTCTCTCATGCAAACTGAAGAATTCACAGTACAGGAGGATTTCAAAAGCACTACATAATAGTCAGTTTTCATGTCAACAAATAGCTATCAAAAAATGGCAAAAAAACTAGCTGCCCTTCATGATGAATATTCAACATGTTTGGGCCTCTTCTGCATTTCTTGGCTTGCTCTGTGCAGTAAACAGTTTGAGACCTTTTGGTCTCTACTGTAATCTGAAGTATTGTGTTACTTGAGCAAACAAATTAAATACACCAATTAACTGGGAAGAAGGTGTCTGTGACTCTTGATATCCTGAAGTGGAATTAAGTTAGCACTAGCACTTGTATACATGTTATTACTATTAGACTCAGCAACAGTGCAGGGCCTCAGAGGCTTTAAATTAAATTTATGTGGCCAGTTTTTAAATAGAGAATCAATAGTGCATATGTCTGTAATGTTTGAGGTATGTGTGATTTGCTAGACTGAAGCATCATGTAAGCTTCTAATTGCCATATAGAAAGATATATGTAAAAAGATAGGAAATGTTTAAAGATACCAGGCTCATTTGTCTCTCTCACTCAGGAATAAATCAGGATCAGTTCTTGGAGATACTAGATCTGTGGGGAAAAGAACGATCTTGTTGTTTCAGGCCTAAACTAATCCATGAAAAGAACTTCCTAAGAAGTGTATTTTAGAGATACCAGCCTGAAATACAGCAAAGCTGATGAGCTCTAAGTGACAGAGGAAATGGTGGGACAGTGAATTGACAAAGTTCAGCAACCACTGCCAGACAAGAAGTTCTGTAAATGGATTAGTAAAAGTAACAAACCTTCTACACAGTCTCCACAGGCTCCAGATTGAAACAATCACTGCAATTACCAGACTGTTTTTTCCCATTTCAGTAGCCTTACAAATCAAGAAAATAGGCAGGAGCACACTTGACTTACAAGAATATAAAACTGGCCAAACAAGGTTGGAATGAAAGTCTACCTCGTACCAGAAGGTGGACAGCACAGGATACTTAAAGAGAGACTATAGAAACAAAACAAGAATTTCTTCGACAGTACCCTTCCAGTTCTGGCAACTTGACATTTAGGGGTAGCCTGATCCAGAGTCTATCTCCACCCACTCCTTTATGTTTAGCAGCTGATCACAAACTTTTATTAAATTATTTATAAATATGTTGAGTAGTTCAGGTTGTTCTGTAGAGTCTATGGGAGAACACACTGACAGCCCCTTTATGAAAACCCGTAATTTTTACTACCTCCTGTTTTCCATCTCTAACTAGTTATTACACTATGAGACAGCAGCACATTTTAACACTATTCATTCCTTTAATAATGAAGCTGATTGAAACAAAAATTCCACTCTGTAGCTAATAACTTAGCAATTCCATACATGAGTTCTTCTAGAACTCCTGCAATGGCACTGTGAATCCTGGGACACAATTCATCTTGTCCTGCTGATCTGTCATTTGCATTTCTGAGTATTATCTTGTTGCTGTACTGCTGGCCAACTGCTTTTAGGACAAGGTTCTTTTTAACATTTTTTCTTTGATAGGTGGTACACTTACTCTGAGCCTCTAATGTAGGGTCTTTAATCATTTTACCCTGTTGGCTGCTCTTTTAAATTTATTTCAAGAAGCTTTCTCATTTTTATGTATTTTCCCTTTTTGAAGGTAAGTATTTCTACAGTGTTTTTTTTTTTCCTACAACAGGACACGAACTTTGCGTTTGGCCTGCTCAGTTCAGCCTGACAAACAGTAACACCTTGAACTAGCCTAAGTGCCATGTTGAGGATTAATTCAGACATCACTTCTTTTTTTGATTTTAACTCATCACTAATAGAGGAAAACTTTCTAGAAAATACCACAGACAGACAGTACTTCTTAATGGCAAAATTGCAAGCCTGAACTGCTTCTGATGCATTAGAGAAATAATACTTACGCCACTGAGTCAACCTTAGCGAGTATAAGATCATCACAAACCATGAATCATAGGTTTCTCATTAATAAAGTTCATAAACATCTTTCATCCTATGGGGCAATATTTTTTATGTAGAAAAAAACAAGAATTGTTTAAACTGCTGCTTGGAATCATGATTTTGCTGCATAATACTAAAATTTCCTCACTTTTTATATAAAACAGCTATTAAGTTTTTCCATCACATTTATCTTTTGAGTATGTGTATAATGATAGTCAAGTTAGGTACAGCTTCATATTTGTCTTCCAAGGAAGTCCTCAATGGTTGGTTATTTTACAAGGTAGCAACTATAATCTCAAGAAAACTAAACAGAACAGAAGACCCGCTTACAACAGAAACTTTCCCTATCATAGCTTTATTAAACATAAGAAAGAATTATGATAGACCAATAAAAATCCTGGCATAACTGAAGTGGTATCACCCAAAAAAAATAATCCCTTTTTCATTAACTGAACAGACAAAGTAAGCTCTGGCAAAACGGTTCTCATTTGCAGCTGTAATTATGGAATTTGTAGTCTTAATTATGGAAATTTGTTAGCATAACACAACCAGCAAACCTCACATAGATAAATACAGCCTTAGCCAAATAAAATAGCAGTTAGCAGTATAGTGTTTCCTAAACGCAAGGAGAGCAAAAGCTAATACTAGTTTAGCACCAGATCTGAGGCCCTGTGTAGACGAAAACAAGCGCAATGTAATCTGTATCTCAATGACTACTACTGCAAATTGATTTTGAGACATTCTGGAAAGACTAATTTTAAAAATCAAAGGCAACATCATTTTCAGAAATGTGCGGTAGTTTAATTTAATGTTAGATCTTACATTGTTTGGAAAAGACCTACATTTGTGTGTCTACAGCAACAAAATAAATAAGGAACTACAGTAGTCCATGAGTTATTTACTTCATATTAAATCCCTCACCTTACAATGTGCAAATGACATGTAGGATTGGAATAAAAATACTGACCGCATGTCTCTGCTAAACTGGTTATTAGTAAAAATTACCAGGGTTGATATTTAAAGGCCAGATTTTCAGGAAAAACTCAGCATTCAACATTTAGACACCTAATCCAAAGGACAGACTTTCAAAAGAACTCTTGGCATTCAAATGTACTACTTCGATTTCAAAGGGCTCAGTGCTACAAGGCATCAGGCTTTCCGGCTCTGCACTGGCTCTGGCTGAAGCACTTCAGCATGTGTTTAAGTGTGTAAATGGTCCCACTGAAGTCACAGGTCTATTTGCACACTTAAAAGACCTCACACAATCTATGGTCCTGCTGACTCAGGTCCAGAGCTTTCAGCACCTCACAGGAGTGACCCCAAAGTAGTAATGAGGGCTAGGCATGTTCAAAAATCTGCCAAAAGTACTGAAGCTTGGTTAAATCAAGAACAGTCTTTCACATTTGTCTGAGAGTTTCCTACTTGGTGGGGTCTTGATCCCTTGCTCCTATTTGGAGGAGAAAAGAACATGTATGAAGTCCTGTTTCATTGAACAAGAGGGAAAAAAACAACCTATACCAAAGGTAAATATAATTGTTTTGAAATCTAAGTCTGACCTTCTATTAATCACTATACCATCTAAGCTCTGCAAACATTTCCCCATTCCCTGACCCAATCTCTGCTTCTCTTTATTCATTTAACTTTCTGTTTACTGATGTCCCTCATCCATAGACACCTGCAAACCAGCTGAACTGACAAGCATTCCCTCTGAAATCTCTTGGCTCATTGATTTTAGTTTGTGTTTAGCTTTTCCAGTCTTGGACACTGGCTTCTTTTTTTTTCTGCCATCAACACATAAAGGCAGAGGTCACTGTTCTTTCCCTTTAGCTCGAGTGAAAAGTGTTTATCACTGGTGAAGAGCGGTTGGGCAGATGCCACCTTTAATAAACAAAAATAAAATGCTGCTCAGAAATTGTCCTAAGGGCTGTCATAGCATCAGTGTAAACTATCAGTCTTAACTGGATCTGTGGCCACCCTACAGATTACAGATCGCAGCCACGAGTGCCAACATGAGTTGTCCACTCCTGTGTCACACAATTGTATTTCTCCCTTCAAGTCTCCATGGCCACAGTAATCCTGCAGCAATGGGACTACTCCTGCATTGCTCCCCCATATGCATGAGCCACATGAGCCATACCATCTGGCTTTACAGCTTACATTAGTAGCACTGTAACAGCATTTGCAACTGCTTCTGTGGGACATTTGCTTTTGTTTCTATGAAGCCTGACAGCCTCCCACTGCAGCTCCTCTCTAATATACAGTGACCACTGGTCAGGGATGCCAAGACGATAATGTCATTTCCAGCTTTACATCTGATGGCATCTTTCTGCTACCATGTGCAAAACTTCACACGGCCTTTTATCCCTAGTCTGTGTATGTGTGTGTGTAAAAGGGCAGCTGTTAAAATTGTCAGCATTCTTCACCAAAAGGATGTTAACTCCTATGAATTTATCACTTTTACACAAAGCTTTTTGGATAAAGGGAATTAAAACTGTTCTTCAAAATGACGCACATTCCTATTATGTGTAGTAAACATCATGCTGAAAGTGTGGGGGGGGAAGTGTTCCATGCAGCCAGCAGCTGTCAAGCATCAAAAACTTTATTTCAATATTATGTCAAAAATCACGATGCTTTAAGGCTCATCAAAACATGCATACATCTCAATGGCAGATGTCTTGACACTTGAGGCTACTGAATGGTTGGATTATATAAAACTTAGCAGAAAAAAAAAAGAACAAAAAAATGCACCCACCCACCTAAAATTTTTAAGAAAGAAAAAGTATCCATATAAACACAACAGTAGCAGTTACTCTTACTTTTGGCTACCTTTCAAATATGCCATCTGTACCTACTGTATCTAGCGCTCCTGTTCTCAGCTGTTAAGTCCCTTTCAAAGCGTCTTGGTATACTCTCTTCATTCTGATACCACTTGTCCTCCAGCCCTAAACAATTGTTACTGGCTGCTTTTTAGTGACACTTTTCATTATTTGTCTTTGTGTAGGTCATATAGATTTTTATATATGTTAATATATACGTTAATAGACTCTGCAAGAACCAAGAACATATCAGGCTAAGAATAAAAATGTCCTACAGGTGTGACCAAAAAACATGTTTCATTTAACTTTGGTCTAAGCTAACACACTACCAAGCATACTGCTTCACAAAATATGTGCTCTACAATTAATTGTAGAGCAGTGTTCTCCAGAACTCACTGAGATTCAATAAGGTCAATTCTTCAATTGTGGTGTATTTAACTTGAAATGGCTAAAAAAATCCAGTAGCAGAAGTGTTAAAGATATAGAAGTAATAATTGCATAAAGATGTATAAAACCAGATCATACTGGATTTACGAACCAAATTACATCAAAACATCTTATTAACTTCAAGGTTCTAGGGGAAATAGCCATTGACACAAACTACAGCAGCAACAGATATCTAGACTCTCAGAAAGCCTTTGACAATTTTTCACTTGATGGATTAGTGCATATGGCATGAAATATAAGCTGCCCTAAGGAAAATTTTGAGACTGGATAACGAAAATTATAAGACTAAATAATTGGTTTATAGACAGAAAGCAAAAGATCAGAATTTAAAGTATCCATTCACCATAACATGGTAAGAATTGTTTTGCATCGGATTTATATCAGATAGCTATTTTTAATATTTTTACTAACAATTTACAGAGAAGAATTAGAAGATTAAATCCATCTGTTGCCATTGGCATCAGAGGTTAGGAACTGGTTAAAATGCGAAGAAATATTTACATTTTGATTAAAATATAAGCTCAAGGTGATATGGGAATTTTAAGTTCCACATGTAGAATGATGCACCCAGAAATGGTAATTCCTTGATTAAGTACAGGTCAAATAACAGAAAAACAGTGTAATGGAGAATGTGATCTAATTAGGTACGGTTACAGTTTTTACATTCACAAAACAGAAATTTAAATGTCTTTTGCGTATCTCAGAAAGGTTCTTTTGCAAGAGAAATCCTCCTGGAAATCCACAAGAGTTTCCCCACTGATTTCAATGGCTTAGGCTTTCACCAGAAACATCTCCATTGTCAGCTTAACCTAAATTAAGAAGGAAAATGTCACATGGGTAAACAGTGAGATTAAACACAACGGAAAGGCTTTTCCACCTGAGAGAAAAATGGAACAAGTGCAGATGAGGTGGGTAAATTTATCTTGATGACTTTACTTGACTAAGTTAAGGGCTTACTTTCTGTAAATTAACCACAGCTTGATGTGTGAGATGTAAATGGGCCTTTATGAAATGACTTAACAAATGGTTCTTGTAAATATACAATACACTCAAGGAAAGTTCACTTTCCCACCATGCTTCTGGCTCACACCAACCTCTCCCTTTTGTGTGCTGAAAATGAACAACTATCACCTTCTGGATTGTTTCCAGAAGGTCAATAGATAACTTACAGGAGTCTTACAGCTTTTGTCACGAAGATGCTCTCTCCTTGAGCCTCAAGATAAAAATACACAGAAGGTCATTGAATGACCAGGCTTTTTAATTGCATTGGAGCCAGTAATTAAAGCTATATCCCTATTCATTGGCATGGTGGGGAGCTTGGGGAGGGAGAGTTGTCTTTGAAAGACGTCACCTTGAGGTATGTCCTCAGAGAAAGAAAAAAAAAAAAAAAAAGATTTTGTACAAAAAGACAACATATTTCCTCAGAAGATACAGTTCATTGCTACCTTATGGCATGGTATACCAGAACTAGCATAGAAACTCCAGTCCCCAGATGATTACCACTCATTTGTCATGCCAAGTTAAAGCACTTTGAATTAGGTTGCCAGCTTGCAAATTCTGTTAGATTTAGGTATGGAATCAAAAAAATCACTGCCTCCACTTCAATCCCACCTACAGTAGGTACACAAGTTTCACAAAATCACTCAGCCATCACAATTCACTATCTAGAGCATTTCTGTAAAACTGCAACCACCTTCCTTAAGGAAGTCTTTTGCTTCCTTACTCTCCTGAATCAACTCTTCAGGTTTCCTCTTACCTGTCTATGTCTTAGCTTCTCTCCTCTGCATTTCTTTACCTACAAGAACTTCCCTTCACAGGTATCTTCATTCTCATGCACATACTCACGCCATTTGAGATAGCACATACTAACCACAAGTTTAACTGGAACTGAAAAACCATGGAATTTTGGAGTCCATATACAGTGAAATTGAAAGCAGGGCAGAAATCACTGCTTCGGTGATATTCAAACTACACAGCAATTTCTTTCTTCAGAATTATGAAAAGAACTCTAGAAAATATAACTACAGTAGGAGACCTGAAAAATTTCATAGTGTCCTAGAGGCTACATAAATATACCATTCAGAACATAAGTCCGAACACCTCTTCCTGTGCAGAAGGAGGTTTGAGTGACCCTGGTCCTAATTCATCCACTGACATTTAACTGCAGAGTTTAAATATGTAGCCTCTCATCTCAGGAACCTTTTGTTATCACAGAAAGACACAGGTATACATTAGACATGCTGATTGGCTTTTAGGTAATCCTGATCCATGGGCATCTGATTGCAGAGAGAGAACAAAACAGAACATCCTTAGCAGTGATACCTCAGTCTAGCGCCAGAATTAGCTGTGATAAACCCAGATTATAGCATTTTGCCTAAAACACTAACTAGCAAGGACAAGATGATCTATTCTTGGATTATGAACAAAGAAAATCATACAAAAATTGATTAAAATATATTGGAAGAGTAAGGATAAAATGGCATTGTGAACACAGGAATAATGAATTTCCAGAAAGAAGTGGCAAAATTAAGTGTTACTAGTGTAAGTAAGCACAAAACTGGATAGCATGAACAATGTTCAGCATGTGTTGAGGAGTAACCATAAATTCATCATCCTCAAAAGCAACTTCACCTTTCTAGGGGTGGGGGATTTGGGATTGGCCATATATTTCCTCTGCAATACTAGCTACGGACTGCTCTGGTGTTCTTTAATTTTTCACAAGGTCTGTGATGTTCACTACGGACTGCTCTGGTGTTCTTTAATTTTTCACAAGGTCTGTGACGTTCACTTTGTTTTGAGCAGGGATTTGGACTAGATGAACACCAAAGGTTCCCTTCTAACCTAAATTATTGTATGATTCTAGAATGTTTTTAAGACTCACAATTTCACAAATTGATCAAGTTGGGAAGTTTACCTTACCTCCCCAGAAATTAAAAGCTCCTTGAACCACATTCTATATTCAGTAAATATAATGCACTGCCCCACTGAAGCCAGTGTTTTCAATGAAGTCCAATGGCCCTCACACATCCATTGTCCAGGTGCTACAACCAGACCCATAAGAATGCTAATCACAGCTGTGAAAAGAAAAAGCCCTTGCTACACATGGAGTCCTATACAGGATGAAACTTCCTACCCAAAGGCTCTGTGTCAGGGACAGAAGGTTTTGTAAACACTTTTATACACATTTTCTTTTTAATACTGATCCCAATACATAACACCTCTTACAATGCGTTCCTAGAGTCATCCGGGTTAGGAACACTTTCAGTCTATAGGATTTCAAAGGCTATCTAAATCCAAACTTCCTGAAGTATAATTTCACTAATCCTACACCACCCCTGACAGATAAGCATCTTGGTGAGTCTTGCATATTCCAGTGGTACTTGTTACAAAATGGCCCTTGGCAGCCCTTTCTGTTGTGAAATTGCTCCTACGATAGCTGAGTTGACTTTGTAGAGTTTGAGATTTGGCAAATACCGTCTTTTCTGAAGAGTCACAAAAATAAGATCTAAATTTGGGATGCATTTTTGTTGTAGCTGGAATCAGTTCCAGTTATTAGAAAACTAAGCTACCTTAGGCTGGTACTTAATATGTTGAACACATGGAAGATTTTTGCTGTGATGTTGCTCTATTCTTCCACAGTACCTTTATTTCTGAAAGCTGCCCATTCTCGACTTTTCTACTGCAGTCTTCCCTTCATAGCTCCTACATAAAAAAAGCAGATTTGTGGTTGAACCCTCAACCTGACAATTAATTCAAAATTAGAAAGGACAAATTTGTCTGTTTATATTTCTCACCACCAGAGTGCAAAGCTTTTCGATTATTCTTAAAATAAAGGGTTTCTTTCTGCTGCTGAGGTTTACGGCTATTCATTGTTGTTTGCTCATTAAACAGTAGAAATAATTGATGACAGTAATCCACAGATATCTCTTTGAATGCTCAGAGACATAATCAGGTGTATTCCATTACATATCACTAGATTTCAGCATGCAGTGACAGCATCTATAACATTTTATTAGCTCAGTGCCTGTGATATCATTTTCTACTTTCAAAGCAATAAACACTCCTCAGACTAGAAAGGGACAGAGCCATCCACAGCAACTTTCATACTACATGTGCTCATTCAGATTAAATGACAGGTTACAACTGATGAGTGACTTGAATTAATAGTACTCTCAGGGAAGAAGCTACTGCCCCCTAGGAACCTGTCCTACTATGAAATATATTCCAGTTTTACCCATAACTTTTATTAAAGTTGTTTAATTGACTGCTGGAAACATTTGATTAGCTTTAAGATTGTTTAAATTCCAGAGCTCATCAAAACTATTTTTACCCATATGGAATACTAAAAAGGCCCAATAAAGGCTCAGTTGCTATTTGTAATTTGTAGATTTTGAGTAAAGAAATGTTTCCAAGTGATTTGTTGGTGAACTTCAGTGAGCACCGTTAATATGATTCAATGAAAAAAAAAAACCCAACCTTGAAATTATGCCCTGCTCCATCCTAAAAATTAAAAAAAATTTAAAAAAATTAAACTTAAGTTTAAGGTATTAGTTTGGTGATTTGGGTTTTCTCCTCCTTCATTTGATCAAATACTTAGTCAAGGAGCTTACTTTCTATGTTTAAAAGCAGCACAGAGCTTGCAAGTAGAGAACAATGTTAATATTTAATTTGGAGTAGAAGAATTCCCTGTATATTGTTTGAAATCAATGCACAGTGATTAGAAGAGTTGATACTGACAACACATATCTACCTGGAATAAGGTATGAGAAAACTTTGTTGCAGTGACCAGGCAGCATATTGCAATGAAAATCTCTGCTTTTCCAGTTTAAGCAAATATTTCTGGCAGCTAACAAAAATGAAACATTTATGGTCAATGCTTTTTACCATGCTTTTTATTACTCACAAACAATTAAGAAGTTAATTTTCATTTGACAAGGGTGAATTTCTCTCTGCTGCTTGACTACTTAATGCACAGTGATGCTATTGTTCTAATGGTGCAAAATCTATATAATAAGATGTCCATAACAATGTTATCATGTGAGGGAAACTGAAGCAGAAATAAAAACAAAATGCTGGAACACGTTTTGAAGACTTTACAAGGAATTTATCAAATTCCACAGAAGTAGTGGGACTAGCATATTTTTGCAAAATGCATTCTTTAAAAACCTCCTCAGTCCTTGACTCAGCAACAATGAGTTAAGTGTTAGATAAGCATTACCTGAAACCTTACCGGGATGACCCAGTTCTCTGTTCTACTGTCAGTCATCATGACCAACTCATCATGGTGCAAAGCTACATCCTGCATTTTCATAGAAGTCAAATATGTTCCTGCTCTCAGTGAAATCAATAAAGCTTTTATATTCATGGTTAGAAACAGAACTCTGCCCTACATCACCATGCTTCAACATACCTATCTATAAATAAACTTCTAGCAAGCTAAAGAATTCAGTTAAGTTTTCATTTCTCTCAGTCAACTGCAGATCACAGAGGAAGCTCCAATGACAGCAAAGACAGATTATGAAAACCTGATCAATTGCTATCACTACAATTTAGATAAAAAGTCACTCACTTTTCGGCTCTGCTTGGTGCCCAGAAGAGATTAGATTAAAACTAAATCAAGAGGGGAAGAAAAAAAAAAACTAAAAAACAGCCAAAGAAAACCTTCTCCAGCTTTTTAAGTGTCCTCAGTTAATCCTACCATGTAAAGTCAGGGTACGAGCACAGCTAAAAGCAAGTTCCAGAAGGCTTTTGAAAGTTATCAGTACTACTACTTCAGGGAAAACCAGCATGAAAAATTAACCTACCCGTTTGCTAAGGTTGTCCCCCTCTATACTGGATTTTGGGCTATATTAGAGAACTATCTAGAACATGGTTGGGGCAAACATTACAATTTTTTGTGTCTGCATCACCCACTATTGTGTACAGCCACACTGTGTGTGACACCAAGAAGTTCTGGTGTTATTCAATTGTTATAAAGTCACTGTAGAGATTTGCTAAGATCTATCTATCACACCCTGATTTATTTCAGCCTTGTGAAATGTAGATGAAGCACTGAGATGCAAGATCAGCAACTGATACTTTAATTTGTATTAGACAACAGGTTTGTGTGTGGTTTTGTAAAGCAAAATAAAAAGAATGTGAATTTAGCTCGTTGTTACAAATGGAACACAAGTAACACTATTTCACCACCACAATGCTCTCATCACATATAGGAGTCTCTGAAGCAACAGAACTAAAATGCCTTGATTTTATTTGGAAAAAAAAATAAAAATCTATCCTTTATTTAAAAGCTGAGTTGGTTCATCCAACCAAATTCCGAGTACAGCAGCAGTTCAAATATGAATAGCATATCTCAGCAGGCAGAATTAGCACCAAAGGAAACATTTTAATGAGAACAATATTAATCCTAGATTTTATCTTTCTTCTGTCAACATTTGTCACGAGCACAAATCATGCAGTCACTTATCCGATTGTCTGACAGTGCCCAGCCCTGTGGCTGCCGCACACACCAAGGCCATCTACAACAGCCTCAGCCCTTCTTTGGAATCAAACACATTGCCAATGTACGACTATCACCCCATGGTGAGACCTCCCATAGAAATACATATATATATATATCATCACACAACTGAATATTATCCCTCTTACACAGCTGGGTAAAGTTGGTAAATCTTAGGATTTACTGTACGCCCCACTCATTAAAAAAGCTGCACTAAGGAATGCAGCAAGGAGGGGGCTGCAGGCACCCGGTACAGCTGGGGGGCTCTCGGAGAGTAAAGGGATTACAGGGTGCATCACAGACTGTCTCAACTATTCTGCCAGGCTATACCAGGACTGCTATGGCCACCTCCACACGATACAAATAATCCTTTAGCTTAAATTCTCTTTTCTAACTGTCAACAATCAGCATAGTACCAGATAAACAGAATTTTGCAGTAACTGGAAAGGACCGAAATTTTTGAAGTAT
Organism: Nycticryphes semicollaris; assembly: GCA_013400055.1. Lineage (NCBI taxonomy): Eukaryota > Metazoa > Chordata > Aves > Charadriiformes > Rostratulidae > Nycticryphes > Nycticryphes semicollaris. The sequence continues at coordinate 3,424,238 of VXBJ01006458.1, read as the reverse complement.
GATGAAATAGCTTTCTTCTTTGAGAAGTCTTATGTAGTACCACATGGCCAAATTACCTCATAACACAAACGCTGAGGGCACTAATGAAATTGCAAGACAGAAAAGCGTGGATGCTTTTCTGCCTCTGTTGCTAAAACACTACTTGTTTTCCTTTAAGATTTCTATTATCTAACTCATGCAGTGGCACCATCTTGGCCAGGTAGTTTTTTTTTGAGAGCTGCTAAAGAGAGACAGAGAACAATAAGCAGATTGGTAGAGAGACACCACACAGCAAATTTAAGGGTTGGCTATGTATTTGCATAGTCAGAGGGAAGAAAAACGGGATAGAAAATTTACATTAGACTGAGAAAGCAAAACAGTGTTACCCTAAAAATCCAGCAGCAGGCAGAAAAAGAATACGAAGCTGAATGACAGAAGCCTTCACATCTCACAGAAGCCACACACCTTCCAAACAATTCAGAGGTCCTAAAGCTGACAAGAGTATTGAGGTACCCCATCCAGAACCTCTCTTTCTACTTTATGCTGGCTGAGCCCACTTTCATTACACATTTGTCTCTCTAGTTCCATATAAACTGTTCACTAATATTAACATTGTTAACAAGTTTTCTCCTATTTGGACAATAAAGTCCAAATCTTAGCTCAGGACTGGGAAACTTCATGCAAAAAGTAAAAGGATGATTTCACAGTATCCAGGGCTTATATCCCTTTCCATACCATCGTTTACACGCAGAAGTTATCTTGTCATGATGACTGTTGGACCTTAGACGGTCACACAAGAAAACAGTGGAGGAAGCCAAACAAATTTTTGCAGGATATCCCTGGGAAGACTGGGCAGATGCACAAACAGTGCCTTTAGTAGGGAATACCTTTACAGTCACACAAGTTCACTTAACTCAGCCAGTATCTCAATACTTCCAAAGATGTGAATCACCCCTTGATGTGAGTCACAACAGAAGTTAGCTCACTGACATGCACCACACTAGTGTAAAGAGATTTAAGTCAAACAGCTACAAGTATGGACAAGCCTTAAATTTCACAATTGTACAGACACTTGCAAAAGCATTGTTTGGCTGTGGGGTTTCTGCTGGTGGTGGTGGTTTTCACACTCTTGAATACGTTAGTAGTCAACTACATGGTACAATGCTACAATGAGTACATGGTAGGATGGTATAATGAGTAGTGTTTCTCCAATAATGCAGGAAAAGAGGATGCGTGGGCCCAATGGTTAGATTTTCACTGAAGTATTTCATGCCAGAAAACACCAGTTTAGGAGACTACTGTTTTTTCTTGTGTTTTGGGGGGTTTGTTGTTTGGCAGTTTTTTGGGGGAAGGGAGTGAGATTTAGGGCGGAAAACCATCTCTATGAAAGAACATTTCTCACTAGAAAAATGCATGACTGGTTCTTCTGCTGCAGTTTTAGACATTCATTCTAAAAATGGCTGGCATTATGTTCTGAGATTTAACTGTTATTGTTATTCTAACATCAATTTATAAAAGCACTGCACAATGCCATGATGCCAAGGCTTCTAGCAAAAAGTGAGGAAATAATGAAAAAATAAAAACTAAAACACACATCAATAAAAATAGAGATTTGAAAATGAAAATACAAATTGTTATTTTGGAAAAAGACCCTCAGTGAAAAGAGACGCACATCAATTATATTCTTGTTTCAATTCCAGCGAAACAGAGAATTCTTACTGTACCAATGAACAGAAGAGCCAGTATTTCCTACAAACAAAACTGATTATTTTACCCATCCCATCTTCAAACTACATTTTCTTCCTTTCCTCTCCCCTCCTCTCCACTGACACTGAGGGATGAAACCTATCTGCAGACTTCACCATAACCAACAGCTTCCACATTTTTGAAGTTCCAGAAGCTAATGTAAACTTATTGCTAAGATGACAGCTGTCTCTAAGCAGAGGAAACACGGCAAGAGGGGGAGAGAAAAAGGTAAACCAGAATACCTAAAGTAGAAAGTCTAACTCAATAGTAGCTTCTTAGATCTTCCTAAAAGAGCAAACGAAGAAAGAAAATAGGCTGACTAAACCTTGTCTAAACTAAGGCTGCTCACAGGATACGTGGTAGCAGACCTGTGAAGCCTTAGCTTTTTACAGCGGTGAAGCAAAGGGCCCACACATCACAGAGTGATTTTGCATGATGAGGAACATCTACCACATAAAAACAGTTCTGCTTGGTTGTGTGATTATATGTGGAATTTTGGGATTTGTTCAGCTTTGCTATGAATTTACCGCTATACTATTTTTCGGAGACATTTCTTTTCCTAGATGCCCAGAGTCAGCCTTTGATTGATTAGTGTGGTTTTTCTGGCTTACCCACTAACTTGATTTGAACAATTCATTTGTTAATATAGAGAAAAACACGTTCAAGATTACAAATTGTTTAACAAGTCTTGACAAACAAGTCCCTTGGTGGTCTTGAAGTTTCTCAGAAGCAGATGGATGAGGTACAATTTTATAGATTCTCTTTCCTATTTGTGGAAAGCTGCTAAGGTCTGAAATAGGCTTTAGTGCAAACAAGGGGCATTGTCAGACAATAAAGAGACAATTGCCTGTGTTAGCACAACAATTAATTTATTTGCAGAAAACCACTCAGTCTATTTGTTACCAGAAATGTGCTAATTATTCCTGCTAATTACATGCAAAACCTTCATTATCACCTATATGAGGAAGAGGACCCCTCAGGTTTCAGTGACAAATTAATTACTGTGTTTTCCTTCTGAATGTACTTCTAGACAGTCCCTGTTATCTAAAAAATAAATTGGCTAGCAGGAAGCTTGTGTTTCAGAGACATTCTGCAAAGTAAAAGCAAACATACATATATCATATCAAGTTACTATTGCTATTTTTTCAGGCAGGTATATCCTGAAGCTCTCAGAACTACTATATTAATTTACAAGCTCTTAATCCTAATAAAATATACCATGCATGGCTAAATTCCACCATTTAATGGCTTTCAGAGCCCTTTACACATCTATAAAACAATAGATAAAATAGCAGGCATTAAATTTAAAAAAATATAGCAAGTTAGCCCAACGGGAAACTACACAGTCAGTACAACATACACATAATTTCAGTGAATAAATATGATTTAAAATTCACAATAACTGAAGTGGAAAGGATAGCAAAGTGGCTGAATTACCCGGTTTTTCATTATCACCATTCTAATTCAGCATATAGGCCATTTGCCACCAAGTCCTTACAGTGCATGTCAGGCAGGGGAAGTTTCACGCAGAAGGGGGAAGAAGAGGAGGAACGCAGGATCAAAGTCTTGGCAGATGAATCAACTATTTAGGAAAACATTATGTTTATAATCTCTTAAATTTTGCTTAGAACTCATTAAGTAAATGTCAGCCATTCCTACATAACACCTTGCCAACAACCTGCCTCTGCTTCCATTAAACCGTGCTCTGGAGTATAGTACCCAGTGTCCATCTCACTTATTTTTACCCATGGCCTCCTTAATTTCTGTGCTTGTCACAGCAGAACACTAGTACCATAACAACTCAGAGTATCAGCAGCATCCATTAATGGGCACAGGAACATCATCATACAATTCCAGACCGTGAACCTCAGCCACACCTTTGGCACCAACAACACCATCCTTACAAAGCAACAGCCAATCTATGGCTGGACACAAATTGTGTGGTCTTGTCTATCCCATCCAAGGATGGGATAGAGTAGCTCAGACAGCTACTGAAAGGCTAGCAGTACAGCTTCATAGTGAATCAGGTGATGATTAGCACCCACAAAAAGTCATACTTCAACAGTCATTCCACCTTATGTAGATAAAGCAAGAGTGGAGGAGTAGATTCAGAATCTGGATGGCTACAAGACACAGCTCCACCTCTCCAGACCATTAGCACAGAAAAGCAATGCCCAGAGCATTGAACCTAGCCTTAGAGACTAGTTCATCCATGACTCACTGGACCTATGCCCTTACTTCACTTTAATCTGGGTATCACACATCATACAGCCCTTTCTACTGCATAAAACATAAGATACTTGCTTCATCTTTACTTGCATTTGTAACTCATTCCTCAGACCCTCATACCTATTTAATATATCAAGAAACTGACTTAAGCCCCTAACTCACCCATGACAAATCCCATGCTCAGTTGTTTCTAAGTAATTGTGTTGGTGCTATCTTCAATGTTCTTTCTCAGAGGCAGGAAATCCCCACAAATAACTATATGGCATCTTCATTATTTAAGTCTACCTTCATCCTCTTCTTTCACTTCAAAAACCTCAGCAACTGTAATGCTAATGATATGCCCAGCTTCCATATGGTGTACTTCTGAACACAGAGTTTCCATCTGTATATCTTGGTTTGTCTCTGTGTCTGAGGGTAAGTTCTCCAAAGCAAGAGCCATCTCTTTGGTGTATTCTTGTAGTAGCTAACGTGTCTTACACACTACTTGACTATATTTAATAATAAAAAGTAGCAAAAGTAAAAAAGGAGGAGGAGAAAGCACAGTGCAAGCTTTATGAGCCAGAAATGCAGGGAAAGAGTCAACACATGGAGGCTAATAGTACTTTTGTCATTATTACAAAAAAAAAAAAATGTTAAAGGTTCATGGAATGGTTTAGGTTGGAAGGGACCTTAGAGATCATCTTGATCCAACACCCCTGCCATGGGCAGGGACACCTCCCACTAGACCAAGTGGCTCAAAGCCCCATCCAGCCTGGCCTTGAACACTTCCTGGGATGGGGCATCCACAACTTCCCTGGGCAACCTGTTCCAGTGCCTCACCACCCTCACAGTAGAGAATTTCTTCGTAATATTTTATCTAAACCTCCTCTCTTTCAGTTTAAAACCATTAGCCCTCATCCTATCACTACACTCCCTGATCAAGAGTCCCTCCCCATCTCTCCTCTAAACCCCCTTTAGGTGCTGGAAGGCTGCTATGAGGTCTCCCCAGAGCCTTCCCTTCTCCAAGCTGAACCCCAGCTCTCTCAGCCTGTCTTCATAGGAGAGGTGCTCCAGCCCACTGATCATCTTCGTGGCCCTCCGTGAAGGTTACTGGCAGATCAGCAGAGAAAATATGCCAACTGGCATATAAACACAGCTGCATGCACTTATAATTTTTATTTTCATTTTGGTCTATAATCCTAACTGAGGTTCTCGTATATATGCTTGTTGCCTATGCTTGTGTCCTCTAGCTCAATACCTACCTCCATTTATATAAAACAAAATGAAAACAAGTGGACATAAAGGAGGAGTACTGTACTGCATCTGAGTGCAGTAGGTTTCTGTTTAAGTCAGAGACATTCATGTAAAAGTTCTGAATGTGTATGAATTTATTTCCTCAATATAGTAACTCATAAAATTATGCTGAAAGCTCAGACCCCACCACCAGCATAGCAGCTGCTTTGTTGATAAGCTACCAGCCCACTTCATGAAGACAATAAAACAAGCTTTTTACATATGAAAAATTCTCACCTCCAAATCCTAGCTTATTACCAGGTGCTCCAAAGCAATGGAAGGTTCCCTTGGCATAAGCAAAAAAAGTCCCATCCTTGAAATTTAGAACACACTTTTTTAACCAGTATATCACCCTGTATGACTGAAAACAGAACAAAATAATTAGCATTGCTGCTAAGTCTCTACAAGTGACCTCCAACCTACCGTATCCAAAAGTAATTCAGATTCAGGAAATGTAAAATTAACCCATGATCAATCCATTGAAAATTGGTCTCAACAAGCAAGAGTTTAACAGCAGAATACAAAAGCAGGGCATAACTTACTTATAATAGAAAGACCTTTTTGCATTTACTATAGCCATGTTGCTCACCAGACTGTTTTATCTGTTCGTCAATAACAAAACCAACAACATTTGACTGACTCTGAGAGATGGCTGGCAACTGGAAGGCAACAAGGAGGATTCTAAATTTGAGGGGATGGAGTGGGGGGATTGACCTGAAAAACAGAGGTGCATAAAGAGAGCAGCATGGCATCAAAAATTATTGGAGCTGGAAGTGAAGGGGAAGGTGGAAAAGCAGGTGATCTCAGTCTAGTTTTGCTATGACACAGAGGAGGAACAAGACATTGCTTTCACAGAGAAACACTTGAGCAATAAAATCATGAGTTTGCCTAGAAGGCAAACCATTTCAACATAGGCCTAATATCTCCTAATTTGCCTGGACTGAATTATGAGGACATATTTTTGGCCTGGCCTGTACTACAAAATATGAGTAGGATTAAGAGTATTCAAAGTAGCTGACAAGATGCTGAAGCAGAAGTGAACCTTCCCGCAGAGAGTAGAAAGTAGGGGTCAGCACTGGATTAGCTGACACATAGACTATATTTTGTGTTCCAGTGGCTTAATTGCTTCACTTAAATCTATCAGCATGTAAAAGTAGCAATAGAAAAAAAAATTAGAAACTCTTTGTCATAGCAGGAGATAGCAACTATGTGACAAAGAATGACTCGGTAATATCTCTTGTTTCTTTCCTATGTACAAAGTTTTTTCAGAATTACCTCCTTTCTTCTTATTCCTTCCCATCTAATATTAAGATAAGAACTCCAGTAGTCAGAACTGTTACAATTATAACAGTTTAGTAGTCAGTGCAATTTTTGTTTTCAAATGTAGGGCATAGAGACTTATACATCTACAGCTACAAAGGATATGGATCTGTCTTCCCGCCAATACCAACACTAGCCTATCAAGCTCTCCAAGAGAAGAAGCTAATGCTGATGTCGGAAGAACTGATCTAACTCAGAATTATAGTACTACTAGAATTTATCTTATGAAAATCCTTGTGCACAAATATACCAAGTAATTTTAAACTCCTTTACATTTGGCAGGGAGGAGGAAGCAGTTGTTTGGCAAGGGTTTTTTTTAGATCTCCATTTTCCTTCAGGTTTTCACATGCTCCTGCATAAACATTTCCTGGCTCAATACTGTGTTTGCTCACACCAAAGGTCTTCCACAGAGGCATCTACTTCCTGCTGCAAAGGAGGGGGAGGGAGGCAGCGTGCAGCGTAGCACCATTTATCCTTTTCAGACAAGGTTTGATTTAGAAGAAAACCAGCCACAACTTGCTGAGTACCGGGAGCCAAATAAATTATTTCACTGTTTGATTATCCATATTATTCAAAAAGACTGTAAGTGGCAACTGCCGTGCCTCCTGTCATACAGGGACTCGGGTTGCACAACATATTTGCCTCGCACAGAGACACTAGGTTGAAAAGAAACACTAGGTTGAAAGGCTCCTGGAACTGTTAGTTTTCAGTTCTATTTCTTGGATTGAGCACCTTAACTCCTCTCTGTTCTCTAGCACAGCAGTTAAAATGGAGCCATCCTGCTGGAACTTATACAGCCAACAGTTTCCCTAGGGACCCCCACACCCTTTCCCTCATATTAATGAGTGGTTAACAGTAAATAGGAATAAATTAGCAAGTAACTTATCCTGGTAGATGTCAAGGAAGAAGAGAATCCTGAAGAGGAATTTAAACAGGGAAAAAGATATTTGAGCTTTACAGTTCAGTGTAAGAGCAGTTGCCTAAGATACTGCATATAAGAAAATAAGAAAATGGTTTTAAACAAAATAGAAAGTAAGTCTCCAAGGCTTGCACCACTAATGGAATTGAGAGCAGGGATGAAAAATGTTAGTATTATCTCTGGCTCAGGAAGCCCCAAAACCATGATTCAGGAGAAGGTAGGAGAGTACACCAAGAAAGGATCATTACATGCTTGACATTTTCTTATACGCTCCCCCAGGCTGCTGTCAGAAACAGGATACCCGGCTAGACAGATGTTTAGTCTGATCCTGTATGACTGTTCCTACTTCGTGATAGTAAGACATAAATGTGGATAGGAAGAAAGTTATGTGCAACTCAGGGGGACCACATGAAACTTGAAGTGATGCAGGCATAGCAGCTGACATTGAGAAGATTCAAACTGAGGGGTGTGAACTCTGGGCAAATTCTGATCACTATGGACTTCACCTCTGGGAGAAGTTTATACTCTCCAAAATCCTTCTCATACATTTCAGGATTTGTCTGTAGGATATGGGGCACCTTTGTAGTCAAACTACTTCCCCTACTCTCCTCCAGTCCTTCAGTTACATATTTTATTCTTAAAAAAAAAAAAAAAGATTCTTTCCTCTCTGTCTGTGAATTCATATCTGTCATCACGCTATTGCCAATGCAGACATTTTCCATTTTGTGAGAAAACAAATCTTCCCTGTGCCACCAGTCCTTCTTATATTCAAGCCAAAACACATTCATTCAGAACAGTGTCCATTATCCCTCCAGAAGGCAAAGCAGAAATGGAGATATATTTTGCAATATAGAAATAAAAGCCAGCAACAGATATTTCTAAGTTGTACTTTGATGCCCCACATCACAAGGTTCAAACACAGCTGGGACAATGGGTCAGGAAGGGTTTACTTCAGTATAGTCTACCGTGAAATGAAGAGCAACAGTCCCAAGAAATTTTCTTTCAGCACAGCCATCAGAAAGACTACCTTTTCTTGCTTCTAGCCATTTTAATTCATGCTGTTGTTACAGTCAGGCAGGTTTGCTAAAGAAACTGTATATAGAAAATGTTATACAACAGTTGCTGCAAGTAGGTTCTACAACAGCTTATTTGCTGTGACAAATCACACAGAGCATGCCACACACCAATAGTCCATATTCTGTTCTGGGTCACTGAATTGATTCTGGTTGAAATTTCAGACAAACCATTTCATATGCAAAGCCATTAAAGGGCTAGAACTATTTTCTTTTGATAGCTCAGAGTAGCCTCCACTCTCAGAGCTAGGGTAGTCTGCAAGGCAACAAGCACCATGGATGCAAGCCCTCCCAAACATTTCTTGGATGACTATCTAGTCACTATAATCTTATTTAAAAGGCTGTTGTACCGTTTTTCTCCCAGTGGTAGCAGCTGTCACTGCATTTTATGAGGAGATAAAGCTATCCAATGGATATTAGGTTCTCTGGGAACACGTACAAGATCAGCTTTCCTAGATCCCAGATCTCCCATTCTGATCCCATAACATCTGATTCCTGGATCCCAGCCAAGTTTAAGGAGCAGAGCGATGAGTTCTGCCAAAACAGGGCCATTTTGGACTTCAGCAAACACTTAACGCCAGGCACCATGGAATGGTAAAGTTACTCATGGACCTTAGGTGTCTCCTGGGTTAGACTACAGTTAATGAGGCACTCTTGTAGTCACAGTTTCCTTTGGGGTAAAAAAAGTGGGAGGACCTCAGTGATCCATTTCTCCCAGAAATAGTGTACACTCTACAAATATCTTCCTCAACAGATTAAGCAAATTACTTCTGGCTGTAGCCACTACAGCCTCATCCCTAAAATGAGTCTTCAGGATGGAAATGCTATATAAATAATGCACAAAACAGTTATAATGGAATGATTTTCTATATAGAGGTATTCACCTCACTTCAGCCATCTTTTAAAATCTGGTATTTTCTAAATTAATCATCTAGGATCTGGTGACAGCTTCGACAAGATCAGAACCTACCATTTAAATAATAAAAATACTCATGAACAACATTTAAAACAGATGGAACAATTGGCCAGAGAGTGATACTATCTCTCTGTTCTGACTACAGATGAAGCAGCATAAAGAAACAGCTTAGAGAGCAACATCCATCTGTTTATGTTATGACAGACAATTCTATGATTCTATGACATTGACTAGGTTGGAAAGGACCTTTAAGATCATCTAGTCCAACCATCAACCTAACTCTGATAAAAACCAACAACTCATCACTAATCTTGTACCAGAAAAAAGTCAGACACATGCAGGATTTATGCAAATGCTAATGCACTTTAAAATACAGTGATATTACATTTTTAATGAGCATCTACAAACTTTTTCTGCAGAGTTGGGACCTGTGCAACAGGGCAGGTACACAAGATAGGATTCACAATATGCTATTAAAGAGAAAAAGATAAGTTCTCAAACCAGTAACAATAACTTACCCTGTACTGTCCACTAGAGTAACACAAGTTCTTATTCCTAAGTAAAAATAAGCGTGTTTACATAAAAAGAGATACAGAGATGGATATTCCGTTAATTTAAAAGAAGGTTAAAGACTTTTAATCAATCTTTACATATTAAGGACTGGTTATTATTTCAATCATAATACCCATTCCATCCATAACATCGTGCTCTTATGGAAGACCACAATTAAACTGCTAGCTCCCCAAATAATTCTAAAGTCATTGAAATATTAGTTAAGACCCCTGCCAGATCAATAGCCCCTCATTACTGAGCCTGTATTTCAGTAGGAAAAACAGTACTGGGCGGAAAAAAAAAAAAAAAAGGTAATCTCTGTTAAACTTGCAATGCTTATCAGTGATACTGAGCAGCAACTTTCTGTCTGACACCAGTTGAGAAATCATTTTCTAATTAAATGGAAAAGTAGCATATATATGAGGTAAGAGCCAGCTTCTGAGTGTGGTAGTAGTACCATTTTCTCATTTTGCAGGGTAAGCCTACCCTGCTTCCTGAAAAGAAGACACAGTAACAGAAAATGTGACCTTGGAAAGATTTGCTATGTACAGCATACAAAAACTGTTATTCCCAAGACTCCTAAGCCCCTAAGTGTTTCAAAAACAGGCACAGAAGAATGAAAAACTGGACGGGTGACAATGATGGCATCAGCAAAATACCCTGTGTCTCACTCAATTATTTTATATTCAAGACACAAGCTACAATTTTTTTTCATTATATTTCATTAAATCTACCTAATTCATACCATTGCCTCTTTGTATTTCAAGGGAATAAAAATACACAAGATATTGTGGAAAAAACTTATATTTCTTGTGGGAATAAAATCCAAACAGAAAGAGAGAGAGTGAAAGAGTTGGGCTTAATCTTCCTTATTTGATAAGAAGCATTTTCTGAGTAAAGGTACAAGGCATTTGTGGTTGTGATCACTCTAGTATGCTGTTCCATACCTAAGAGTAGAAATTGTTTCAAATATTTAACAAATCAGGGCTAATTATATAGAATAATTGAATCCTTATATAAAGCCTGAGAGACTTTATTCTTCTAACGTTACTTGCTGCTGATGTGAATACCATGAGAAGAGATAAAGCTACAGACCTGTTAATACAAAGAAGACAGTAAAAAATTACTTTCAGTTTTGAGAAAAACACTAGGCTCTGGATATAAGTTAATTATTAAAGTTCAATTCCCTTTTTTCCCCCCCAAAAAAAAGTTATTTTAATTACTGCTTTCTCATGCCAAGTGTCTGTTTGACTTAAGAGAAGAAATTACTTTCTATTTGAAGCAATGCCTACTAGAAATAAGAGCTACTCAAGGGCAGTGTTTTATTGATAAAGCCTTTTTCTTTATAATCATCATATGTCATAACATTTCACAGGATTCGAGGTTCATGTTTTTTCAAAGGCAGAAACAACTGAAAGTTCTGATCTGGAGCTAACAAAAAACCCCAAAGCACTGTCTAGAGTTGAAATAATTTTTGCATTTTAAACCCCAGATATAGTAAAAGACAGGGCTTCGTAAAAGCAGGAAAGGTTATTTGTTACCATAAGAGCTACCATTTTAAAACTGTTATGATTATTTGCATACATTTACATGCACTGAAAGCACAGCCATTCAGAACAAACAAGGTTCATTATGAAGACAAACATGCAGAGTATGACTGAGTGACAGCCTGCACAATGGCTGATTTAAACTTTATCGGTCTTCTCCATTCACCGACCAATTTTCTGACGAGGAGGAACCGCTAAGGATGCCTTACATCTCTTTGACCACTTTTATTTTTTGATAAACCCCGGGGCTGCCTCTGTTAAGGTGAGAGAATACACTAAGCAGTCTTTTCAGTCTGTCAAAACCTCCTAGATGGTCTCTGACTTCTAACAGGCAACCTTAAATGAATCTCTCTCAAGTAGTGGAATAGGTAGGAAAACTGGTTTAGCAAAAAGACATACACAGTTCCCTTAAATAGTTCAACTTTAAGGCATGTCTGCATGCATTCCTACTGCCTGTGACAATAGTAACACTTCCTTTCAGCCTAATAGGTCCTGAGCCCCATCCTTTGTCTGCTGATTAACTGCTCTATTCATTGACCAGACCACTAATTGCATGCTCCTTATAGTTACCCTACATTACTGTAAGAATTAATGAGACACAATTACAGCTCCCAGAAATCTCAGGCCTAGCCAACTGCAAAGCACTCCAACTGAATAAGAACTCCCCAAGAATAAAGAGAAAAATTCAGCCCATTGTTCACAGGAAGCAGAATGTTTTTTGTTAAAAAATTGTATTTATTTGAAGCTGTTTCATAATTAGGCCCTGGAGAAAAAAAAAAAAAAAGAAGGAGAGAGAATAGAAAAAGAACTTGGGAACCAGCATTCACTGAGAAATCACAGTGGATGCAAAGAGACGCATAGACAGTTCAGATATGAGGAGAAAAAAACATAAGGGATGGAGTGCATGAAAAATTAGTGCTATGAATAATACAAATACCTATAACCAATCAGCTGTTTAAATAGAGCATGTACCACTGTATGGGTATTACCACTAATGCAATCTTATATATGACTAATATGGCTTCAGTCTTGAACAACTTTAAATAAGCATATGGCATGCTTCTGTACACGTCTCTACTGTAAGATGGAGGAAGAGGAATTTAATTTCCCACTGCCAGAATTTAATACACATTAGCAGTCAGCATCATTAGCCAGGAAAGTCAAAAGGAAGAACAGAAAATGAGTTTTTGGAAAATCAGCCATATTGAAAACTGCACTCACATTTAATCTGTGTAATCAACAGCCACAGCTATTCAAAGTCTTAGTGACTACAATCACTACCTATTAGCCTGTAAGTAGTTCAAAAGCTATTATTCTCACTTGAACAATTTTCCAATACACAAGAGACAGCATTAAGTTAATGGAGTTAATATGCAAAGTCAATATTCTTTGTTATGAAGTAGTCTTCTTCCATTCTTCAACATATTTTCACCATGTAAATTTGATCTAAGTTATATGTATAGTTTGACAAAGCCAGTGGTACTTAAAATAGAGCTTGAAATGCAGCACTGTACTTTATAGTCCTGGTAACCATTTTCCAGGGTACAATTTATAGCAGCCACTGAGACCCCAAACTAAGAATGTCATAGACTGGCACCGCTACATTCCAGAATCAACATCTTTGGACAGGGACAACATTTTTGTACAACTCTACAGGGATTCTCAATAATTGCACCTAACTGAGGTAGTAGTTTAAATTCACGGAAAATGGATGTTCCTCTGATACTATCACTCACTCATATCACAGCAGAATGCTTTCCTGCATGAAGCAGACAGTTACCACCATGTGGTGCTGAATCCCAAGCAGGAAACAAGGCACGAATATGGATCAGAGACCTTTATGTTCAGTGTATAATAAGTCCAATATCCCTGTTATAGAACAGCAATCATTAACTCGGGGATCTTTTGTTAAATGGCCCCTGTGGCTGGTCCGGTAACAGCAGGGATTGAATTTGCAATTTCTGTATCTCAAAATATCTCCCTTTTATGACTATGATCGCATCCAATGCCTTAGTTATATCTCTACTTACCATCCTCAGGACTAGATTCATCTGCCAGGGAGACTGTGAGCCTACAAATTCATGCATTTCCAAAGTAAGTCTCTAGGACTTGAAGTGAAAATACAGATTTCTATTAACCTTGAGTCTCAATCAACCTTATCCTTGATTAATCAACCTCAGTGCAAGACCACAGAGCATACATACACAGTATTACTTGAAATGGGCTTTCCCCATCTCTTGAAAAAGCCTTTGAGGAAAAAAGAAACCTTTGTCTCAAATAAAACATCACCTTGCTTGATCAATCTATTCCTGTTTCAAGCCCAAAAATAGAAGTCATACAAATTGCTGCAGAGTGTGATATGAGATTATTTCTGCAAGTGTAAATAATGTATTCTGGTATCTGGTCCAGCCTTCATCTCTCATGTTATGAAAAAACTTGAAGAAATACAAAATATGCATACGCTTGAGGCTAGCTGTAATCTCTAGTTAGGGTCTCTCTCTCTGCATAAGAGAAAAGGGAGTCCTTCCTCCAGACAAATACTAAGAGCCCACTCTTGACATCATCACTTCCAATTATAACATCTAAATGAAAGATAAGAGGCATACAGGACCTGCATCTTAAAAGACAAAGGAAGGTTTCAAGGCATGATCTGAGTTCACTCACACCATTTCTACTGTCTTGTTTCACCAGTTTCTTTAGAACTACTTGTGATTTAGGGTGCTGCATGCAGAATCAGGAAAGGACAATCTTAATCCATCAAGTGCTGCTTCCACATGCTTATTTTTACTGGAAGCGATTCAAACAAGAAAGCTTCCACTTTTGTACTTCTCATCTTTTAGTTTAGCTTGTGTGTTGCACATCACAAGCTTCACTGCTGGAGAGTTTTCTTCCTTCCTTCCTTATCATCATCATATCTGCATCCAGCCTCCGTTCTTCCTGCAAGACGTTCTGTTACACAATGGTTATGCCCATACTGTCTCCTAACTGTAGTCACATAACTATCTTCAAGACTAGAACCACCAACAGGAGAGGTGCATTACCTGGCATTACTCATGCAACTTGCAGCTGTAAAACATCCCCGCAGACAGAAGATCAACAGGAGACAGAGATCACATACTATTCTTTGAGTCACTCTAGAGGTCGTTCTTCAGAGCAACGTGAGCATGGGCTATGATATATCATCTCTGTGTGCAATGATAAACTTGCATATGAGTCCCTACAGGATGAGGCCTACAGCTGATTTACACTAGAAAGGTTAATATAGAGATTATACTAACAAGACTCCTCTTCCCAAGCAACTTATACCTATCCCTCAAGAGAAGTAAAATGTACAGGTAAAAGAACTTCTTACACAGCTTCTGCACTAGGTTTTTTGCTGGCATAGCTAAGTCAGCAAAAAAATCATATCCCTCCCTGACAGGCCTCCTTGATAACACTTTCAAGTGCAAACCAGGCGTCAGTATTTCAGTTATGACAAAAAAAGATCCACACTACTCATGAGCTGAATTGTAGCTTTTCATGACCTGGAAAAGCCCTCCTTTCCAAAGAGGTCAAACCCCATGATCAAGGGAGAAACAGCATAATCTCTCATGAGCACTAGTTAATACAGCACTAATACTGTACTGCATTAACACATACAGCATAGGTGAAAATATCATATCAGTCAACAAGCCACTTATATTCTGCATTCCTATCTAACGAATGCTTATTTACACTATAGGGCACAAAAAATCCAGTGTATGGGAGGCACCAACACTTCTATGTACAAATGTGCTGTGAGTTTTAGATCAGAACATCGATAATTTTAAATTTAATTAATCTAAATTAATTATTAAAATCTGGACATTTCAGTTGGTTGCATTTGGCATTTAGAAAGATTTAGATGATTCTAAGAAAAAAAGTCTATAGATTGAGCTCCCAGATGCATTTGATCATGAAACAGGATGATCAAGTACAAACAACTTTCATTTTAACCACCATTGTTAGGTGAAAAGTTAACAATATTGGTTTGAGATCATCTAAACAGCTTTTAAATAGAAAGTTCATAATTAAATACTTACTCCTAGCATATGGCATCAGACAACAACCCAGCTGAAGAGAAGATTGGAAGAAGCCATGCTGCCACAGGCAGAGTTGCAAAGACTCCTTCAAGGGCCACCAACATTGTACTTGTTCCTAACGTAGTTTCCCATATTCTCATCATCTCCAGTTCAGTTGCTTTTGGATCCTATGAGTTTATTAATGAAATATTTTTCAGCCTTACACTGATGTGGCAATAGATAAGGCCCTTTGAAAGCACCCCTCACTGAGGTAGAGTGCAAGGGCCATGGCCCACCTGGGGTGTTCCTCAGTACAAGCAATGATGCCCTGTGATAAAAGTCTGCATGAATAAAACAAAGTGTTTCTAACTACTTATACATGCAACATTCACAGCCATCGATTAGCCAAGCAGCATGAATCTCTGAGCTACAAGAAACAGTCACATTAATTTAATTAATTAATGTTCCTTTACTGAATATACAGAAATAAACCAGGTTTCATGTGCAAAAAGCAGTCTGCAATATGTAAGTACTTAGAGCACTACTGCAACTGTATCTTACTCCTAAAACATTGTTTGTTTTTTTTTTTTACTTTAGTATGTTAGCATTTTTCATAATCCACTAAGGTTACTCATAGCCAGAACTGTGGCAAAACTGGGATTGTATGAAAACTGTTTACACAGCACTAGCTGAGAAGGACACTCATGTTAGCCCAGAAACCAATTTAGTCCCATAAATCAGCTTCATTCTTGCAAACAACACTGAAGGGACAAAATCAGGTCCCTTCCAACCTAGATGATTCTATGAATTTTGCAATGAGGTAACAGCAACACAGCACACATGCCCCCTCCATCCTCAATTTATTCACTCCCTTTCCAACAGTCTTCCATCCATTTACCTGCACCAATGCAAAAATCCTGTCACCTTGGACACCATCCTTGACAGGATGATTTTCTCTTTCCTGTGTGGTTGGTAGCCTATGTACCCTCAGCAACACTTGCTCTTAGGACTCCTCTATTGACAAAGTCCGTAAGCCACACAGGTAAGTCAATGCCGTCATCCCACTTAGGGGCTGGGAACCACGCTCCCCATGTTCTTCTTTCCCTGGTATAACTTTACTCACCTTTTAAAAGAAAAGAGTATGGTACAATACCAACAGTGCTCAAAGAATCAGGACCTCCTACCTCCACTTGTTCACCCTTTCCCTAATTCTCCTAGGCCTAGAAACTTTCTCTTTCTTCACCATCCCCCTGCAGCAGCTACTGATGCTGGCCTAGGTCATCATTTCAGCAGTAGCAGAAGCCAACAGCTGTAGGTTATTTGCTTTCGTCTAGGCACTTTGTCTCCCAGGATGCAGGGCAAGGGATCCCTCTTGTTGACAACCACTATGGTCCTCAGGAAAACTTGGTTCATGATCACATGAAAAAAGATGCACTGCGGGTGAAGGACAGTAGATTTTTCAGAGCTTTCTTTAACACTAGAGTCCTTGCGTACATCGGTTTTCATTCCTTTCTACTTCTGCTACACTTTAAAGAAAATTGTACTGTGGAATTTAAAAGGCTAGCATGGGAAGAAAGCATTACTCTTTCAACAGGCACTTCAGTTAGAGATAACCTGTATACTGAACTAACAAAGTCAGAGGAAAATTTATTTATGCCCTGATTTACTACTACTAGTTTCAGAAGAGCAACCAGCAGTCACCTCAGTGACAAAATTAGACTCACCTAAGGCTTTGCATTATTTAACCACTTGTGGCATACACCCCTAGCCCTACCCTTTTTGTCACTCAAATGAAGGCTAATTTATTAGCAAATTTGGCTAATATACAACTTACATGTTTGGGATAAATTGGTCAGCAAACACTGAGTGGACAAGTGGACAGCATAGTCAAATCCCTGTCAATTTTGAGCCTTAATGATTCCTTTTATAGCACCTTCACAAGGTGTGTTAATACCAAAGGTCTTATGCTTCATACATGCCAATGTGAGGGAAGCTAGTCACTGGAAATTAAGTGTGCTAGTGCCTTTATTAGGTACACAAAGTGTAAGAGTGGAGAGAGCTGAAAAGGAACAGACATTCCAAAGAAATCTAGGATAAGACCAGAAAGACCCCAAAACAGAAACACACTTAAGCATCCAAATTGCCAATTAATAGTAAATAGCCAACAAGGAACATGGAAGATTGCAGGGATGTGTGGAGAATTAAGGAGCTATATTGCAAGTAAGCTTTATTCATGGAGAATTCCAAGGTATTTAAGCTCCCAAATCCTACTTAGGAACTTAAACTCATTTCTACAGGAAATTAGTCACCTCCATATCTCTTGGGATTTGGGTTTGGGGATCACTACCATAAGGTATCGGTGTACATGCCTCTCTGGTGCCTGTTTCATTGTATTAGGCAACTAGAATAATATTACGAAGAAACTCTTGATGCACCAATGACTCAGAACAAACTCCCACTCTACCATAAATACATTTAAGATCCTACATATAGGGCCACTTAATGAGACTCAATAAAAGCATTGGAAGAGCAGTTGTATCATAGAAACACAGAGTATGGGCGAAGGGAAGTTACAGACAATTGCTCATCCTGAATCTACCTACAGGTTCAGCAATTTTCTTCTGTAAAGCTGCCAGCCTTTCTTCACACACAATTATCATGTACCACTTGTATTACTGTAGAACCTACAAGCTCAGGTCATGGATCAGTCCCGCACAGATGCGAAGGGAAAAAAAAAAAAATAATGCTTATACAAGTGATCAAAGTCATGCAACACAAATATTAGCCACAAGACATTTTATTTAAATTTTATTGGCTTAAAGTAAATCTAATTACCATCACCCATTACAGAATTTCCTAAAATTTTTCTTCATATTACAGTTGAACAGCCTTAGAAAGGAGACACATGCACTGAACCACAAGGAGGAATACAGATTTTTATAGTATTATATATACTCTAGGTAGGCAGGAGAAATCTCTTCTTTGCACGCAGTGGTTTTTTATATTGATACCTAGATAAAATGTATTCCATGTAAAAAACTGAAAAAATGGGAACCACTCCAGTAATTAAAATCTTGGAGAGCTTTCTGTTAGAAACACAATATGTTTGTATATCACATATAACACGTATTCCCCAGCAACACATGGTTTCCACTCAGAAACCTTGTGTAAAGATACTTAATTTTTAACACACACAAACCCCAAAATGCAACAAAGGAAATTTATATCTTTCAGGCAACCTGATACTTATATCTTCATAGGGTAAGCTACATTTTAACGAAGATATTCTCAGCAATACACGTGTATATTTTGTTTCCGTCACACTTGGATTTTATTTCCTGTATGTCATGATCTGCCTGCAAGTTTAAGAAATGCAACATTTATTTGTGACCTCTACTTTCTTTCAGACCTCAGTTAAACAGGTGATCAGGTTAAAGGAAAATCAAGTAGTTTGTCTGACAACAGTTGGTGTCATAACAAACCATATATATTGTATTTCTGTTAGCTGAAGTTGTAATAATAATTAAAAAAAACCCACCCTAAAACAGTGCTTGCTTTTCTTTACCTTTTTCCAGAATGAATTCTCATAATTAAACATTCCACTTTTCCAAGTAGCTGACTATGTATTCCTGCACAGCAGGAGGTTTTCTGCACAGACATATTGACTTGGACAATAAACAAAGCAGAAATCCCTGACTGGAATTTACAGCTAAATTTAACCATGCATATTGCTAGTAAGATTTGCATATCTATCTTCCAACATTAAGAAAAAATAAAAGTTGAAATTCAATTAATTTGGGACTGCACTGCTTTAGAAGAACAGAAAAAAATATATATTTAAGTTGTAATTTCCATACTTATTGAGGCTGTATGTCAAAGGAAATCTGTGCAAAACAAAAAAATCCTGGTGCTGCCTCGATGAGATTTGAAAGATGACAGCGTACTAACAGTAAAGGAGCTTCTCCTAAACAAAGATCCAGCATCTCTTCTCTCTCTGTCCTTCAACCACAAAACCACATAGAAACAGTTACAATGTTTTGAAGAAATTTCACCCCCCTTTTCCCCTCAGCGTTGACTTTCCCCATTAACATTAACAGGTCAGTCAGCATTAGCTTCTTGTAATTAAAGATGGTGAAAACTTTTACTAATACTTTTCACTGATTTTTTTGTCACAACACTGCATCACCACTAACCCTCCAAAGCCACAAACCAACAGCAGCAAATGCTCATCTCCTCTTTTCTACTGGACATCTGGATGTCTTAGGAAGTTGATTTAAAGGAATTAGGGCTTCTAATTCTTTTAAAACTAAGTTACTTCACCTGGCTCTGCCTAGCCACAAAAATTAGACAATGAGATGCAGTTGTGCCAGCAAAAATTGTTTTAGATCAGCACAAATAATCCCACACTGAGGAGAGGAAGTCATACTACTTTGAGGTACTTTTCCAGGATAAAAATTGGATGTATTCCAGGGATTATACTATTGGTTGGGGTTTTTTCATTATTATTACTTTTGCTTTTTTAAAAACTGAAGCAGTGATTTTTCTACCAGTAAATCTCTCTTATTATGAAATGCTCACACTGCCACAGTGTGTGCTTTATGGCTTTCCATACTTGCGCTAGCTCTAGGCAGGATTTCAAGGGTACCTGTAACCTGTGCTTAGGTCTTTAGCGTTTGGCTACTCCTCAACTGGAGGATGGAGAAGGAATAAATGGTATTCTGGCAAAAGTGAGGAACTTGGTCATCGTTTCAAGACATTACCTACAGTTGACTGGGCAGATAAGTGGGCTGCTCTTTGTTTTCTTAGGTTTCAGGTGAAACAAACACAGCCATTAACGCTGAAACTACAAGATTTCTAACACCCCAGTGAGATGCACAGATCAGCTCACACCTCTCAGAGCACTTCTAGAATGTCCTGTAGACTTGGGTAAGAGATCTCTGAATCATGCTCCTGCAAATATGACCACAACTTTTTTCTTTTCTAATAAAGAAGTTGTGCTGTGAGACAACTACACTACAACCACCACCTCTAGCATTCGGGCTGTGTCTGTAAACATCTTTGTATCATCAAAAGTTCTAAATGAAGTTGGTGAGAGTAGAGGTTCCCTACAGAGTACACCCTTGTGAGATCCAAGAATTGCATCGTTACATCAGATTTTTTTGTAAAATGTTACATTCAGATATTGTGCAACAGAGATAGCTAAGGATATGGAGGAGTATTCCATTCTGCAAAAGTGCCATGAAAACTATGTCAATAATCTCAGTGATACAAAGCATTTACCTGGAAGTCACCAATGAGCTATCTGCATTCTGGTCCAACCCTAGTAAACCAAAAAATGACGAAAATATGACTTCCGGTGAGTAATCACAAGATGTTGAAACCTCATTGGGATGTGTTCAAGATATTGAAGTCAGTGGGAGTCAAGGTCCACAATTCTCCAAATACAAACTGCTGAGTAGGAATCCAAGCCAGAAGTTCAATGTTTCAGCATCAGGCACTGAAATTAATGAGTTAAAGATTAATTCTCTCACAGGCTGTGTGTACATGGTCACCTCATGGGGCCATCACCAGGAAGACAAGAGATCTTCTTAGAAGAACTGGCTCTACCTGAGGCTAATTAACAGATATGCTGACTGTAAATAAAAGCAAGAGGTGGTAAACAGAAAAGAATAGGAAGTTTGATGGGGCTCCCAACTGATGCTGTGTGTCAATAAACGTCAGTTGAAACTTAGATGCTGCTTTTGTACTCTCTTAAGAAAATCATTATTATCCCATTATTCCGTAACACAGTCTAACCTAATCTCCGTGCATCATACTAAGGAAGACATTTTTTATCAACTCCACATTTGTTAATTACAAACCCAAGCATATTGAAGTTCTTTTGTTTTACACATAGAATGAAGCAGTTTATTTAAAAGTGCAAATTGTGATACTTAGCTTTACTACCCATAAAACTAACAACTATTTCTTATATCCCAATCCAAATCAGTGACCCTTGTAAAAATACTGTTTGTTTCAAAAACACCAGCGAGATAGCATGAATGCCCAGGTCCCTTAGACAAGAGACTGACATACACAACAGTAATTAGGCTTTTTAAGCACAGAAAAACTTTTTCAATTTACCCTCATCATGTCTTAAATCTGTAGAAGATAAATCCCTTAACTCTCTGGATTTTGGCATAACAATCTTTATATGTTTTATACCAGAGCATTTTCCATCACTGCCTCTTTCACAATTTTTTTGCCAATAAAGGGTTACCTATAAGAAAACCAGTTTTGATAGTACTGAACATTGAAAAGATGGTGATGCTCATTGTTCATTCTCTACCCCACACCTCCAAAAGTTAACTCCCCCTCCAAGCTGGATTTTGTTTGTTGTTTCCTAATCCCCTCTCCCATTTAAAGACCCGATTGACAAACCTTTTCTCAAGCAAGCAGACACTTTAAAGTAACCAGGATCACTGACATGAGGATAGACTATTTTGCATGAGAAAGTTTCACAGGATGTAATCTTCTCTTTTCCTTGAAGTTTAAGTAGTTACTACCTACCACTTAAATGAAAGAAATTTAATAGTCTCAGTCCAATTACTTGTTAACACATGTTTATTTCTCACCCAATTACTTCCCACAATTCTTCCCGTTTCAAAAGAGTGGACAGATTTGGCAAGTCCACTTACTTCTCACTTCTTGACATTATCATTAAGATTCAGATTAAGGCATACAAATGATGTGAGAGAGGTTGCACTATTCTTGACACACTTTAGAGACCGGATTACAGTCTCTCACTTGACAAAATTTCTGAGTTCATTTTAAAAGAATTTGCATATTTTCAATGCATTTTTAGGAAAACCTGAACATAATTTTTTTTTTGCTACTTTTTCAAACTCATGAATTCTAATGTACTAAAATGTCTTCCTTATACACTAATTACTTGAAGTAAAGCTAATTGACTGTGTAGCACTGTGCTTCAAAAAGTATTTGGATTCTACACATGAACAGCTGGAAAGTGGTACCCTAGGAGCTCACTTTTTTACTTCAATACTGTGTTTTCCTTTCTCCGTGCTCTCTCCTGCCACAACTTTGGTACGAGAATGATCAATCTCCTTCTCAACAATACTCAAACTATTTCTTTCTTTCAAATGTTGTCTGGCTATTACCTTTTCTTGAAAATATTTTAAATAATTCTAAAATAATAACAGGGAAGATGGAAATTACTGGTAATCTACCGACAATGTACTATAATCAAATGCTGCTGACACAAATTTGAAGGAAAAATGTATACCATGTCAGGAAAAGAAGTGAAAGTCACATTATCTATTTTGGTCACTATAACTACCAAGTAAACTTAAGTACACAAGAGTATAACTAGATATACCTACTTTCAGGTAATCCTAAAACTTCTGAAGAGTTTATTGAAAATAGAGAAAAAAAATAGCTGCTGTCTTACAAAACTAAGTGTATGCTCATATACAGATTTGATTATTAATGCCTATGGAGGCTAAAAAAGTGTAGTATTACTTAGCAGTCATGAAGCGATCTAAATTAAATTGCTATGAAAACAAAGTTAAAAATATCTAGAAAGGTATTTCTGTAAGAGCGCTAAGATGCAAAACAAGGAATAAAGAATAACAATCAACTTTTGCTTAAGAAACACCACATGTTGCCAGTTGCTGATAGATTCTGGCTACAGACTGCATTCTAACACTGAACTAATGACAGAACATAACACATACTAAAACCAATGTAGGTCATATTAACAATTTTCCTCCCTGAATTTCAATATTAGCTTTGTTTTTTATTCTTGTCTTAATACAAAGTCCAGTGAACTTTGCAGGAGACTTACACTAACATTCTACCCACCAACTTTGGAAAAACACTCAAAAAGGCTCATAGTTGTATTTAAGATATAGTTGTAGCAAATTCTTACTGCTACAAGAAGAAATGAGTGAGAAATGGAAGCTGTAAAAGCAAATCAACAGCAATCAACAGAAATCTTGAGGCTCCAGAATCACAAACTATTCAGATTAAATTCTTTGTTCCTATGGTCATATCTTTTGTGGTTGGTTTACACTTTTCTTCGAGGAAGGAGTTTAATTTCTGATATATTTTGCTGAATTACAGATTGCCAAAGCCCTCACTTACTCATTTATCAGTATACTTCTCCTTACTCAAGGATGGCTATGCCAATTGGGATCAAAGGTCCATTTAGCTCAGTATCCTGCTTCCACAAATCAAAGCCAATAGAAGCAAGCAAAAAAATCAAATACAGCATTTTCCCGAATAACCCCACAGCCTTCAACCATATTCTATTCAGGAATCCCCAAGTCTGACGTGATTTATCCGTTCACCTTGCCCAATGGGTCTTCTCTTTTAAGCACTTAGCCCATTACCCCCTAAAATCATGTGTACCATTTGCATCCACAACATGCCAAAGCAAGAAGGCTACCTTGGGCAAAGAACTAAGAACTGTATTATAGCGATGCTGGTCTGTGCATATTCGGTGTTCAGTGGAAACAGCTACTCATATATGCTTATTGAAATCCAGCGAAAATAAAAAAGTAAGATTGATGCCCCCCTTGAAAGAAACTTTGAGTTTGCACATACCCCAGAAGTTGAGTCCAGTGGGAACTAGCATTCTGAGCACTACAAAATGCCACAAGAGAAAGAATTATAACAAGGTTGAATATAGCTGGAAAAGCAGGCAGATGTCATAAGTGAAAAAACAGACGCCCTAACAAAAGCAGCAAATAACTTCTGCGAGCCTCCCTCAGTCCAACAACTGAATTTTGATCCAAGAAGGTTAAATATAGGGCTGCTTGAAAATTTTCCACTGGATCTATTCTAGATGGGAAATAAGGCTTTCAGCTAAACACTTCTTGGTTGTTTTGGGGGTTTTTTTGTCATGTCTAAGTATGTGCTTCTACAAATATACTTTTCTTACCAAAAAGCCAAACTTACAAACCAAAATATTTTTATTTAAAACAAAAATGTTATTGGGAAAGGCTAGTGTATCATCTCATTAAACCTGTGGCTTACCTGCTTTATGTGGCAGATCTCCTCTGTCAACTAGACTTACCATTTAAATAACAACTCCGATCACAGAGGGATCACTTTGAGGGATTCCCTACTTCCAGCACTCCCTTCAAAGAGGAAAGACCATGGCTCAGCATTGAAGGTGCTACACAGCCTCAGCCTTGCAGAACAGGACCAGCAGGTGTCCAGATGATAATGTTGGAGGACAACTACAGTAACATTTTTCAGATCTAGAAGTTTAATTTTCAGACAAAGTCTTCCAGTCCTCTAAATTCTGTCAAAACATGTAGTTTTTCCTGGAAAAATAAGATAAAAATGAAAAAATCTTTGCATTTTTTATCAAAAATTCATGCAGGAAATTTAATGGGTCAAGCAAGGTCTTATTCATTAATCTGCAGATTCAAACCTAGCATCTGGATCTATCCATACACAAGTCAGAAAGAGTTTAAACAGCAGAGAAATGTTTCAAATTTTCCAAAGCAGTTGTCTTAGGAGGGCTGTTCAAAAGCCAAGGAGCTAAAACCAAACAAAGCCAGTAAAGGCTCATTAGATGGGATAATATTGTAAGATTCCTAAGTTATAAAAGACCAACCAGCCTAACATACAAAAGCAAAGGATGAAGATAAAATTCAAACAATCGCTACATTTACTAGGTAAGAAATCTGTAATACAAAAAAAAATCTCAATAGCAATATTGGCAAAGTGGCAAAAAAATTAAATATTCCATTTAATATTCTCTTTCAGGGCTCTCTAATTTAGTAAATTAAGCAGAAGGAATAAATTTGATAAGGTTAATGCAATAAAAATTGAGAATAACAGCTAACCCATTATGCCTGTTATCACCCCTTTTCTTGGAACCCCACAATCCACTGAAAGAACTAAAAGCCACTCATCCAGAAATGGGCCCTGCCCAGACCAAGACAGAGAAGTACCCAACTTCCCTGTATTGTACTACCAGGGATGACGTTAGAACTAAATTTCTAATATCCACCTCTTCCCTTGTGGCTATTGCCTGCTGTACAATTGCATCCCCCCTGCCCTGAAGGCAAAATAAAGAAATCAATCAAGACTGCATCTTTTGTGAGCCCACAAAAGACAAATGCAAAAAAAATCTCCTACCAGTGGGGTACTATTTTCTTTTCCTCAACCACATACACAGAGGACGATTACTGCCATCATTAGCACCAGCTAAGGACCAAGAAAATTCAAAGAAACTGGCAAAGGAATATTCTTCTTAAAAACTCAGTGGGTAAAACTAAAGGAGGAACATTTTGCTATTACAGTGAAATTCCTCTCAACATTGCTTTTCAATCACACCATTCTTTTACTAAAATAAAAATCGAGAAAGGTTTTTAAAAGCCAGTTTCTGCTGAGACTAGGCACCTGAGAGTTCCATATAAGCAGTTCCAAACACTGCCTAATGCTGATTCCTTGCACAGAGTTAACATATTTGACTGTTTAATGTTGTAAAGTGAAAAGTGCTAACATGACTTGTCATTCTCAAGGCCAATTTATTCATCAAAATTAGCACAAGCCCAAGCCTGCTGTCCTTATTCATATTTGGAATCACCAGCCACTTATATGTTGTCCCAGCAAAATTAACACAGTGAAGGATTAGTCAGGATCTAGCCCCAGAGATAAAGAATTTGTTTAGAGTAAGTGAAATACAAAGAATAAATATTCAAAATGAGTGATGAAAGATATGTTTGTTATTTCCATTTTAACTTGAGGGCAATGAGTAATCTCAGTAAGAATTTCTCAGTGTGATTTTTATCATCATCCAATATTTTAAAAATTACTACTGTGCATCCTTCATTAAAAGTTGGGATTGGAAATAGTGAAACTTTTAAAATGTCCATTTCAGACATGCATGCAAAATGTTATTGCCTTAAATTATACTATTACTGACTTATGAGGTACAAATAGTGTCAGAATTTATGATCAACTTTGTGTTGTTCAAGGATTTAATGACACGTGCACGTCTCCAAATCAGTTATACAAATTTCACTTTCTCATTATATCTGGGGTTTATTCTTACCCATGCCTTTCAACAGCGTGTCATTTTTTTCCTTCTGCTCACTTCTTACTCATAAGTGCAGAGCCTCATTAATTTTTCATTCATTTACAGCACGGGAGAGGGAATACATGTAAGCTAACATCACCATATAATTTATGCAAACAAAAGTTAGTAAGTCAAAGTGGACTACATTGCCTAATCTTGTCTCCGTACCAACACTGATAGCCCAGACTAGTCTATTGCGTACAGGGCATCCTTGGCTCAAAGCTTTTCATTTCTACTTCTTTCATGCCTATTTCCACCAGACTGGAGCAGCCAGTAGAGAGCTGTGCACAGGCTGGGCAAGAATTCTTGCCTGGAGTCCCACAGCTCCATGCAGCGTGACAACTGAGCTGCTCCAACTCTGTACGGCACACGAGAGAGAAACCTGCACTCCCCACCTTCTCCGTTGTGGTTCTGCCTTATACCCTGTCCGCTATCACCTAACCCAAATATAGACACCACAAAGTTAAGCTGACACCAGCCAAATTAATATACACAGCCTCCTTAATTCCTTCAGTAGATTTGAAATCAAAGACCAGATAACATGTGTGCCATATCATCTTAAGGCCAGACTGTAATTTTTATTTGGGATTTGTTCAGCCCAGGTAGCTACAGCTCAGTCAGGTAAACCAGGTGGACATCAGTCTCTTTTCCAAGTAACAAGAGGACAAGAGGAAATGGCTTTAAGTTGCACCAGGAAAAGTTTAAATTGAATATTAAGAAAAATTTCTTCACCAAAAGGGTTATTAAGCATTGGAACAGGCTGCCCAGGGAAGCAGGGAAGCTTTTAAATTATTAAGCATTGGGAGGTATTTAAAAGATTTGTAGATGTGGTACTTAGGGACATGGTTTAGTGGTAGACTTGGTAGTGTTAGATTAATGATTGGACTTGATGATCTTAAGGGTCTTTTCCAACCTAAATGATTCTGTGGCAATGCAGCAGTAACAGGTATTTACCAGAAGCTTTGAAGGGGTTTATAAACAAGTTGTTAAAACCGAGGTCCTCAAAACTGAAGACTGACCAAATGGACTTCCCATCGCACACTGGAAAGTAATTATGGTGTTGTGTGAGGAGTAATAGAGGATGGTCTGGGTGAGACACAATGGGAGCTTACTGGTTAAACCAAACCCAGGATACGTGCCAAAAGAAAACAGGGAACTCGGTACTGTTGCTGCTCAACTATCGTGACAACCTTGAGAATCTGACCTTCAAGGTAGTAAACAACAAAACACAGGGTGCAACAGGGTGGGAAGCCGCTGTTAGCAAAGGCAGATCATGAGCCTGGTGAGGCTCGCTGCATGCTCTGGCCACACGTGCAGCAACCCTAGCTGGTACTTTTCCACTCAATCCAGTGCAGGATATAGTGGGGGACTGTCTCAGGACGTTGGGGCACTTTGAAGATACAGGGGATGCCCTGAAGGCACTGTGCCCACCTCCCTCCACCGTATTGATGCAGCTCCTCGTTGTCCTGCTGCTCAGCGGTGCTGCTACATTGGGAAGGCTCTCCTAAGTAATATTTGGGATATTTGGGAACCGCTTATAAGTCTTCCCAATAAAACTAATTTAACTGTCTTTCTTGTGTGAGCTCGTGTTTGTACATTGGAATCTCTCTAAAAGAGCCCAGTACAGGTGTGTAGGCCATTAGAGCACGTGAGTATTAATGACATTTTGATGGAACACGGAGAATTGCAAATATCACTGCAGGAATCATTGGTGTGCTAGAGATCTGGAGAAGTTTTGACTTTTAGAAGAAAGTGGTGCATACGTAAGCTCTTGCATTACCCCTGGAGACCAAGCCTCTCCTTGTCAGCTGGTACCACAGAACATTCTTGAGATTCAAGAGTACATTTACATACAAACATTCTAGCAGTTGTCAGAAAGTATATGAATTGTTACCTGGGCAATCAAAGGAAGATAACACTACTCACTATGTCCATAGATATTTGATGCGGTTAGCTATTTAACTGCATGATATTTATATTATTCTCCAAATGCGGTGACAATGCATCAATGGACTGTTTAACACATGACAATTCGTCTTCAAAAGTCACAGGACTTATCACATGTGAAACCACACCATGAGCTATTCCAATCTGCAGCACAGGTAGATTAAAGCTTGCTAAACAATGGGCAAAATTTAAAAAATAATATTAAGGAAAATTTAAAAGATTGCCCTCTAGAACACTTACTTTCTTTCATAATCTTTATAAGCCATTTTTTCTTGCATTCCTTCCTTCTCCATTCTTTCACTGAGAAATGAAGCAATATACAATTACACTGAGTAGCCCAATCATCAACTGCAGAGTGTGGGAGAATAAAAGTAAGCCCTTTGAAACATGTTGCCCTCATACTAAACCACTGCTCCCACTAACCTCTTGTGCTGATTCTGCTGTTTGCGCTGCTTCTGCAACGAAGCCTACACATCCAAAAGCAGCCTCAAGGAGAAGTCTAATCGTGGTCTGCTCCTACATTCAGCAGAACATCCTCCAGCCACATTCTGAGCCACAGCCTGCAGCTTCACCATTGGAGCAATCCTCAGAACACAGCGCCAATCCATCACTTGGTCATCCTCCTTTATGGTAAAGGGACAGCAAAGAACTGCTCCAACAGTTTCTCCCCAGTCTCTGCAACCTGCTTTCTGCGCTCCAGAAGTAGCTACTGCAGCAGATCGTATTCAGCCGATTTTCTTTTCGCCTAAAGGCTCTTTCATGTCTCACCAACCAACGGTAGCATCATGGTAGTGCCCAGCCACTATTAGACGTGACAACCCTGAGAAGATGTAAACAGAACATTGCTCCTCTTGTCTACAAAAAGTTCTCACAGATCACAATAAAATACACGACGCCTCAGAAGATGTGTCAATTCTGGGGGTTACTTTGTGAAAGGAAAACTATCCATCAAAATGTGAGATATATACACACACTTGTACTCTCCCATCCCTGTTTCTTTGTAGGTTTCACAGTGCCAGATTTTTACTCATAATTTCTGCTTTGCAGACTTGCAGAAGTAAAAATCAATGTGTTCCTTCCCATAGTTGGGCTGCTCACCATGTTGCCCAGTTCTGGATCACATATGGCACACACAAGAAGAAACTGGATTGGGAAAAAATAGTTTGTTTTACCTTTATTGTGTTCCTTTTACAGAAAAGCTGAACGTAGTAAGACATCACAACACTACCTTAGTCTACTAACCTGTCTGCAATAACATTTTGTCTTCCTGCTCCTATTTGCCCTGTCCTCAAAAAGTTCCATAGTTCCTGGTTTCAGTGTTGTTCGACGTACTGGACGTGCAAAATCCCCTATGTCTTGCAGCTCACCAGGATTTGCGTAGGCAGACTCTGGATAAAGCTTTGTGGCCTGTGATAGGAAAGAGATCAGCCTCGACAGCCCCTTCTGGATTTAATCCATGAAATTACTGCCTTCAGTCAAGGCTTCATTCTAAAAAGATTATTTAAGCAATTTCCATGCACAGAGTTCTTCTTTTCAAATATTTTTATAAAAGCACCATTCACTGACCTATCCAATGCAGACAGTGCCACTCTAAAATTTACTGGAGAACATTAGGTGGGAATCAAAAAGCGTTTTTTCACTCTCATAAACTAACCATATGTATTTTTTGAATAAATAAAATACCATTTTAAATCTCATATTTTATGTGGGGTTTTTTTTTCAACTTTAAAAAAAATAAAATTCAAGAGCCAGTTTACTAACCTCTTGAACTAAAAAGCCCCGTAGTAACCATTACCTGGTTTGGCATGATCTGTATAATCCCAAATGCAAAGCCTTAGACACACACAAAAATTCAGGTTATATTAAAGGGCCCAGTCACCAGCCTCAGTGTTTGAACAAAAGTGGCACCAATATCTGTGGCAACAGAGACTGGTAGAAGAGTTATCTACTTGCTGGCAATTTCAAGGGTTTGCAAAAGGTTGTAGGATCTGCTCATATTCTTGCTGCCTTTGTATTTCTGCATGATTTGATGACTGGACATCTGTTTTAAAATCCCTGAAAAAAAAAAAAAAGAAAAGTGCTCTAAAGTAAATCTGTATTGCTATAGCAAAGCTCAGCTTTTCAGAAAAAGCAGCTGCTGTATTTTCTGGAATAAACACACAAACCATTTTAAAGACTTGACCCTTGATTCCTCCATCTCAATACTTCTACTGACTTCAGGGAAGTCTCAGCATATGAGGAACACACAATGGGCTGTGATTCCACAGCCTTGAGCTATCCAGGCTGCTTTTCAGTCACGTAAAGTAAAGCAGCCTCCCCACAGCTGTGCTGTGTTATATACCTGAAAGACAATTTCAAAAATTACCATGGTCTTACTAGGGAATTTGGATATGCAATCATTACTAAGTTCCCATAAAGTTCCATGTTACCAATTTTGTTATTACTGAACAGCTTCAAGTATCTTCAACACCGTATCTTTGTGCTGCATCTTTTCACGCTCAAAACAAACCCAAGAGCGTACGATCAACTGTAAAAATGAAGCCAAGTGTACTGTTGAGAAACTTGGTATTCTCTTATTTCTAGGAGAGTTATAGTGTAATTCTAAACTGTAGCATTCAGCATGTCTCCTGAGCTTCCTTGCTGAAATACTGCAATGGAAATTTTACAGCATCTGTGTTGCTTTTGGAAGCCATCACCTCACATCTGCTGTCTCTGTAGTGTGGAGCTTAAGTTCAGCGTAAAAAGGTACTTTGTAATAGGCAATAGGAACCCTGACAGAGCGGTAATTTACAGACTCACCCAGCTCTCCAGACGAGACTCGCTCGTTTTTAGCATTCTGTAGAGATTTTTAAATAAGGTACTCTTCAAGCAGCCAAAGAGCATAACAGTCACTTCTTAAAATGGAGAAACACATTCAGGTCTAGAAAGAGACTTTTTACCCCTCTGTCAATCACGGAGATCTCAGCCAGATGACAAAATTTTCGTTTTCTTCGCTGGGCATTGTTCACCCTCCTAACACTTTTCAGTAGGCTATTAACTAAATTAGCACTAAAATAACCATGAGAACTTTTGGGAAAAGTTCTGATTTTGACCAGAAATAAGAACACATACTTAGCAGTGATTTTTTTTTTCCCTAGCCCGAGATACGGTACATGGAGGACGGCCACCCCGTGTCCTCCAAGCACCCATCTCTCACGTCGGAACGCGAAACCTTCCCTCAGGTGGGGGCTGGGGTAGAAGGAGGGAGTTTGCAAATTACCCATTAAACGTGCTTATTGCCCCATTATTGCCCATTTCCTCCTCACAGGGCAATCCCTGCGCCCATTTAAACAAATGGAGAGGAGCGGCCAGGACCCCGTTAGCACCGCCTGCAAACTCGGGGTGGCTTTTTTGTTTTGCCCCACGCCTTCAGTTGCCCCCACGGACCCCGCTCCCGCGCCGCCCCCGGGGGCGGGCTGCCTCCCCCCGCCCCGGCTCCGCTTCTCCCGCTGCCAAACCCAGCCAATCACCCAAAACTAATTCCGCCCCGCCGGCTCCCCACGATCGCAGCCATCACGGCCCCAGCGGGAGCGCCAGGCGCGGCAATTAACAAACAAACGCCCCGTCCCGGGAGGACGACAACCCCCCGGGACGGCCCCGCCGCGCTTCGAACCCGGGCTCGCTGCCGCCACCCTTAAGGTGGTCCGGCTACGGAGGAGCCGCCGAACACCACCGCCCGCCTTCCGTGCAGCGGGAAACCGGTCAGTCCCCTCAGGGCCGCCCCGCCGGCCTTGCGCGGGGAGCGAGGCGCCTCAGCCCCCTCAGGGATCCCAGCAGGGAGGACGGCGGAAACCACCGCTCCGCAGCGCCTCTTTTGCGTGCCCCCCTTCGAGGGCGGCCCGGGCGGGTCACCCCGCCCTCGGCGGCTCCTCAGCCAGTCACCGCCCCCTCCGGCGGGCTGACGGGAGGGCTCGGGCAGCCGCGGCCCAGCGGGGACCGGGCAGCGGGAGCTCCGGCGGCTGCTGGGCTGGAGCTTGGCCCCTCCCCGGGGTCTCAAACTGACGAGCCGCGCTCGCAAACCTGCGGCGGGGGCTGCTCTGCCGGTGGCTGTGCCGGTTCCTCGCAGGCACGGTGGAGCTCCGACCCCCCACCCCGTGCTCGCAGCACCAGTACCCGCTGAGGGGGAGCAGCTGCCGTGCCTGGCAAGCGCTGTTGTACACGCAGCCCCCTGCGCTTCAGGAATCCCCGGTTTAATGATATTTACACTTTTTTCTCGCTGTTTTGCCCCAACCGTGACCCCTCTCTCCCCCCAGCAGGGGAACACCAACACCGCGTGTTGTACACGCGTGGAGCCGCAGGTGGAGCTGAGGACGCGGGAGCCCCGTGGAGGCGAGGGCAGGTAGCGGCGACCCGACACCACGACCCCAGCCCGGCTGCACCCCGCCTGCACCTACACCTGCAGCAGCCGGCCTGCCGTGCTCCAGCCGGCAGGGAACCCGCACCGCTCCACAACGGTTCGGGAGAAAACCGCCTCCTAGGAGGCTCCAGGCAGTTTGTGCTGCTCCTTGGAGCGAACCTGGGGCGGAGCGAGGACCTTCGCCCTAGGGCCGCAGCCCACGCACCCAGCGGGTGCAGTTCGCACTTTCCCGCACAGACACAAACCCGCATGCCCGCCACGTCCCACGCGGCCGCGGGGCACCGCGTAGCGCCCACCGCTCCACCTTAAGGCGGGCTGGCGCCGGCCCCCCCCAACCTCCTCCCGGCCCCACTGATAGGCGGCCGAGGCGAGGGGGCGGGGCCCGGTGGCGCTCGCTATAAATATTAATGAGAGCGCGGCGGCCGGAGCAGCGCTGCCAGGGCCGGAGAGCGAGAAGTTGTGCTGAGGCGCGGCCGCGATCGCCCGGCGGCTCAGGTGGCGCGACCGCGACCAGCGGACAGCTCGCCCTGCCGGCGGCAGTGGAGGAGGAGGCGGAGAGGGAGGACCGTCTGGCTGGCGCTCGCCCGCAGAGCCCAGCGTTTGGGCGGGCGGCAGGAGGAGCCGCTCCGGCCGGCCCTGCTACTGCCCTCCCGCTCGGGGCGGTGGGAGCTCGGCGCCGCGGGGCGCACTGCCCGGTCCCCAGGACGCCTCAGCCATCTTGACCGCGCCGGGCAGGGGCTGACAGCGAAACTTCTTATCTACTGCCTCCGCTCCGTGCCCGGTCGGCGCTGGAGAAGCGGCGACCCCCCTCTGCGCAGCCAGCCGCGCCAGGAGCGATGCGACGGCGGCTGAGGGGCCTTCCCTGAGCGGACCCTCCTCTGGTGCCGCGCAGGGGCTCGCCGGCAGCTCTACTCTCTCCCCCTGGGCGACGGAGCCCCGCCGGGGCTGCCAGCCCTCTCGCCTGCGGCCAGCACGGAGGGGACCGCCCTCCGCCCCCCAGAGGGGTAGCCGGGGCGGGTGGGTGCTGTGGCGCCGCGCTGCCCGTGGCTGCTGAGCGGGACGGGAGAGAAGCCAGGGCCACCGCCCGCCGCCGAGTATGGAGTGGAGTTACCTGTTGGAAATCACCTCGCTGCTCGCCGCCCTGTCCCTGCTGCAGCGCGCCGGCTGCGCCGCCGCCTCGGCCGCCAGCGCCGCGTCGTCCTCCTCATCCTCCTCGGCCAAGGAGCTGTCGTGCCAGGAGATCACCGTGCCCCTCTGCAAGGGCATCGGCTACAACTACACCTACATGCCCAACCAGTTTAACCACGACACGCAGGACGAGGCCGGGCTGGAGGTGCACCAGTTTTGGCCGCTGGTGGAGATCCAGTGCTCCAGCGACCTGCGATTCTTCCTCTGCAGCATGTACACCCCCATCTGCTTGGAGGACTACAAGAAGCCGCTGCCGCCTTGCCGCAGCGTCTGCGAGCGGGCCAAGGCCGGCTGTGCCCCGCTCATGCGCCAGTACGGCTTCGCCTGGCCGGACAGGATGCGCTGCGACCGCCTCCCCGAGCAGGGCAGCCCGGACACGCTCTGCATGGACTACAACCGCACCGACCTCACCACGGCCGCCCCGCCACCCGCCAAGCCCCCGCTCCGCGGCGCCAAGCCCGGCGGCCCCGCCAAGGCTCCCCCAGCCGCCGCCGCCCCGCCGGCCGAGGCCCCGCGTAAGCCGCGGCCGCCGCCGCCCTGTGAACCGGGGTGCCAGTGCCGGGCCCCCATGGTGTCGGTGTCTAGCGAGCGGCACCCGCTCTATAACCGCGTCAAGACGGGGC
>VXBJ01006458.1:3377931-3388975 GCA_013400055.1 Nycticryphes semicollaris | reverse complement strand
ACGGGGCTTTGTGCTGGCACCACTGCTCATCTACTTGGCCATTGGCTCCATGTTCCTGCTCGCTGGCTTCGTCTCACTCTTCCGCATCCGCAGTGTCATCAAGCAGCAGGGTGGCCCCACCAAGACCCACAAGCTGGAGAAGCTGATGATACGTCTGGGCCTCTTCACCGTGCTCTACACTGTGCCAGCTGCCAGCGTGGTTGCCTGCCTCTTCTACGAGCAGCACAACCGGCCACGCTGGGAGGCCACACACAACTGCCCCTGCCTGCGCGACCAGCAGCCTGATCAGGCCCGCCGCCCTGACTATGCTGTCTTTATGCTCAAGTACTTCATGTGCCTGGTGGTAGGCATCACCTCCGGTGTCTGGGTCTGGTCTGGCAAGACTCTTGAATCCTGGAGGGCCCTCTGCACCCGCTGCTGCTGGGCCAGCAAAGGTGCTGCTGTGGCTGGGGGTACAGGGGCAGGAGCAGGTGGGCAGGCAGCAATAGCCGCAGCAGGAGGACTTGGGGCTGGAGGCGGTGGCTCCCTCTACAGCGATGTCAGCACCGGCCTGACGTGGAGGTCGGGCACCGCCAGCTCTGTCTCCTACCCCAAGCAGATGCCCCTTTCTCAAGTGTGAGGAGGGGGAAAGAGGCCAAAGGTTAGGGAATGAGGGACACTGGCCTGCCTAAAATGCCCCCTCACTGTTTGGTGCCATTAATGAACCCCTAATGGTCCTTATTAGCCACAGCTTGTATAGAACAATGCAGCTGGCAGAGGCCCCAGGCTCCAGCCCCCTCCTCCTTCCCCTCCATTCATATGCAGGGAGCGTGTACTTCAAGGAGCCAGCTTATTATTTTGCTGGCAGAGGAGGGTAGAGGCTCACCCGTGTCTTGCAGAGGGCAAGTCACAGCAGCTTCTGATTCACTCTGGACTAACAGCAGCTCTTCCCTCGTGGGAAGGAGGGTCTTCCTGAGGTGGGAGTCTGCTGGGACTGCAGGTTTTTTGGATATTAATGACCGGGCAAATGCCTTACAATACAGACTGAAGCAAAACATGTCTTAATTATACACCCCAGCTAAATACGGGTTTCCTACATTAAAGGATGTATTTATATAATTATTTGTTACCTTGTACAGATGTGTAAAATATGTATATATCCAAAGCTATACAGTCTGTAAATTTTTTTTGTAAAAAAGTGTAGAGGCTACCCCTGTAAGAGCAAATATGAGTATTCTATTTTGTCAATAAAATGACTTTTGATAAATGACTTTTTCAAGCTTTTACCCTACTCCTGCCCTGGTTATTCCAGCTGCTGTGTCTTTAGGTGGTTCTATAAACTGAAAGCTACATTCACACTCCAGTCATTACTGTGTGTGTAATAGATGGCTGTCTCTGTTAAAGCAGTGAGATCTGTAGACACAAGGAAAACAAGTCATTCAACAAGTTGTTCTGAAAAAGTGTTTGCCAAAACTGGGAGGTGCCTTACTATAGTTCTCTGGTTTTTGAAAGATGACAGTGTCTTTAAACTGAGCCTTTACAAAAGCGTCATCTCCCGTGGCATGTTAAGTGTCCTTTTAAAATGGGTGTTATTTTAGGAATGTGCACACACACTTCTCATATCTGTTGTCTGCACTTCTGTAAGCACCTGCCTTTCCGGGGATGCATACTGAAGTGTAGAAGGTTAATGTTTTAAATTCATAGATCATCCTACTATGGTGGAACAGCGAGTTGAGATTTGTTAGATCAATCTCTTCTTAACAGATTAAACTAACATTTTAACCTTTCATACTTAACTTTTGTATATCAAATATGGTCCTTTTTCAAGAGAAAAGGTATTGTTCTTCTGTCACGACTAAGCTAATTTATTTGAGCAGAAGGCTGTTGAATTAACAGAAGAATGCTTTGGCAATTGTTGAACTTTTTACCTGTCTGCCCAGTGGCTCAGAACATCATTCCTTTAAGAGGAGCTAAATGAATAGGGTTAATCTGTAGGGAACTTGGTTTCTTTTGAGTTTGGGAAAACTTTGATCTTTTCTCTTCACCAAACGTGATGTATAGTCTGAAGTTTCTTTCCCTGCTGCCTGGTTCCTCTTGTTGCAGACCAATTGGCCACCATGGAGCCTTAAAGTTCTTCAATTAAAGGGACGTGGGACTTTTTTTTATTTTTTTTTTTTATTTTAAGAGGAAGACTTGTAACAGTTAGTGAACACCAGAGGGAAAAGGGAGAACAGCCTTTTAAACAGCTTTTCCCTGCATTGTTAGCCAGACCGCAGGCAGCAAGGCATGGCTTGGAGCATTATAGAAAAGAGCTATGAATGCCCTACAGGTGGTCTGCTCACATAATCTCCCCAATTTAAAACATTTTCCTTTACAGGACAATTGCATTACAAAACTCCCTTCTCTTTTGCTCCTAATTGAACCAAAGAACAACTACAAGATTTTCTTTAAAAACTGAGTATCTAAAAAAAAGAGTTAATCTATTAAGTACATTCTCATCTGTTTTCTAAAATGAGATTGTGTGGAATAACAGAAGTAAAAGCTGCATTAGACATTATTCCAGATATTTTTATGCCTTCTGCTTATATTCTGTCAAATTAGCAATCATTTAAAAGCAATTGGTTAGGTTGTGTGCTTGCAGTGAAAAGATAGCCCCAGGTCCCTTATTAACCTGTCAATCATGATAAGAGATGGGCAGCTACCCTACTAATGACACAGATATCAATCATGATTTGTGGGAAAAACCTTGTTCCATTGAGCACTGACTTGATTATTGGTGTCCCTTTCAAAGATTCCGTAACTTAATAGACTCCTCCACTTCTACAAAGTTACTGGGATTGTGAAAAGGAGGAATTTAAAATGCCATTCTAACTCCTTGGAGGGAAAAATAATTTTAACTACACAAATGCAAAAGATGTTCCATTGGCATTGATGCATAGTGCCTATTTATACACCAATTGAGCAGGATCAGTATATTGCCATACCTGTAAGCTGAACAGTACTTTACTGTATTGCTGGCAACATTCTTTAATAGTTGTTGAAACATTTAACTCGGCTATTTTCTGTGCTGTCAGTGGGGCTAAGGTGGAGGTGTTCCTCCTGCTCGGGAAGCCCCACATAGAGAAGCACAATCACTTCTTCAGCCAAAAATCTGTGTTCCTTCCCCTCCAGTGGGTTCTAGCAAGGAAGACAGAGGGGAGGGTACAGCCACAACAGTTCTGTGAGAATTTGTTTAGATAGATCTCTCAAAGACTGCTAGTACGGGTTGCTACTACTGAGATAAAAGCATTTCTAATAAAAGATAGGAAGTAGCTCTGTGGCTTAATATACCCTGGAACGAGCTAAGAGGTGCTGCAGGTGGACTTAGTAGGAAAGGAGTATCAGAGCTAGTTAGGTTAACAAGATGCCTGCTTTGGCATTTGGAAATGACTCTGCAATCATGCAAAGGTTAAACAAATAAAAATGAGACAAAATTCAAATTGCTAGAAGGAAAAGCCTGGGGAAATGGTGCTAGAGAAGTTAATTATCAGGTGCAAATTTTTGTGAAACAACATAAAATTTGTGTCTAGGGAAAAAAAAGTCAGAAAAAGCAACAGCAAGGTAATAAAACAACAACCTAGTAAAAATTATACTAATAAAAATCCACAGCTACACACAACTTCACATTATTATGATACCCTTTATCAGACCTTAAAATAAGTTTGCTATGAAAGTTCAAAATACATTGACAAGGTAGCAAGAGTTACATGTTACCTTTCAAGATCAGATGATAAACTGCCTTCTCCCTAAATTTGCCATAGAGGTATTAAAAATACTCCCAACAGACCCATGGCCCAAGCCCTCGCCTGCTCAGCAGGAATGCCTTTGGCATCCCCCAGCATCCCTGCTGGGATGGGCTCAGCCATGGGCAGAGGCAGCACCCACATGCCCTGGGAATCACATCAGTTCACAAGAGCCAAGGGAAAGCTTTATTATCACTGATGTGGCTCCATAGCAGAGCTTGTATAGCAACATTAGGAGAACTAGATAGATGGCAACTAAGAGCCTCCTGAAGCTCACAGAGAGGTCTAACTAACTGCTCCATTCAGGAGAGTGACTAAGCTAGCAGAGAAACATGTTTCAGGATGTTTTTTTTGCCTTCTCTAAAAAGAAACATACCTTTAGAGTGTTCCTTTTCCTCCTAGGATGCCTCCCAACTTTATATATTCCTACTTCAAAAGGATTACTCTCCTCCTGCTGTAACAACTGAATAATCCTGCAGCTTCCAAAGGAACTGACCCACCTGCCAGTGGGCCTTTTAAAAAGAGATAGCATGGCACAGGTGTGTTGCAGAGCCTCAGGAGGGACACTGCACCTCCCTTGGGCCCTGCTGCTGAGTTGCTGGGAGCTACCTGGAAGTGTCCTGCAATGTACTCCAAAGTTTTCCCCTGTACAGGGGAAGCTTCCCTGGAGCTTTGATTATCAGTCAGGGAAGGGAGTTCAGACAGGGAGGAATTAGGACGTTCTTATACATTGGATAGTATGAATGTGGCCATGCTTTCTGGGAAGGCTATAAAGGCTAAGAATGGCATACAAGGAGTCTTTTTTTCCTTTTTTCTTACACAGTATTTTAAAATCAAAGTATTGTGCTGCTCACCCATTAAAGAGTTCTTCAAATGTGCTTGACTATTCCTAAAAGGTCTCCCAGGTGGGGTATGAAAGCTCTAGGCAGAGGCCCCTCTGTGTGTACACTACCCACAACATGCTTCAGTCCAGCTTCAGAGCCCAGGCTCTTTCCAGACTCGCCGGGGCAGACACCTCACTAGACACCTGAAGGCAAGTTGTTTTTAAAAAGGAATCAGTAGCTGAGAAAAAAATACCAGAGTCCTTGGGAGAACCCCAGATCTACGTTGAAATATAAAAATTTTAACACAGGTAAGACCACCGATCCTAGTGACTGTACTCAACATACTCCTTTCACAAACACTACGTGGTTTGGCAAAAGCCAAACCTGACCTGCCCAGTAAGTTAACCTTCTTAACCAATAAATGCATGGAATTTCATATGGGATGGACAGGCCACCTAATATGGGGAAAAAGCAAACTGGTGATAATAAATACTGAAAAATGACAAAAAATGTTCCTGGAGTGAAATCTCACAGTCAAGATCATGCTGGAGGGAAGCTCAGTGTGGGCCAGTCAAACCAGCTTGTGGAATCACAACCAGTTTCCAAAGTGCCTGTTACAACCTGCCTGCAGCATGCCCTGCTCCTGCACCCCAGTTCCAGAGCCACGCGGCCTGTGCTTCTCTAGGCACACGCTTCCTCCACTCCCACCCACTGTGTCCAAGGCAGGTTCTGGCTCAACAGGGAAGCAAATGAGGAACAGTCTCTCTCCACTGCCCATCCTGGCCATGTTCCCTCTATTTTTTTGCCCTGCATAGCAACACTGGAAGGTATAGAAAAGGTACTAAACCTCTCCCTAGAATGAAAGAGGCTGGGCAGCAAAGGTCACCTGGAAAGCGACAGGATGAGCCTAAAAAGAATAAAGTGATTTACAGATGATTGTCCAAGGAAGAAATACTAAACAGAGCAGACTCCTTGCATGTGGTCCTGAGAAGTTCTAGGCAGCCTTTAAGAGAACTCAATTTGAAATGTTCAGACAGATCTGTTTACTTAAGCTTTTATAAATGCCCATCATTACTGTAATCAGGTATATGAATTTCACTAGTTCAGCAGAAAGGATCACACTTCATAAATGCTATGGTGTTATGGAAATAACTACAGTCTGGTATTAAAATGTGGAGCCATAATCTGTGGTGACTAAGGAGAGTTAAATCACTTCAGAAACTAGTACCTAAGGTCAAATGCTGAACCAAGCTTTTTGAAAGCTGAGATAATGCTTTTTCACTCCTACAGGTCTCTTATCTGTGATCTCAAAACACTTTACATTCACTAGTGAATTAATAGTCAAATTTCTTCTTGGGAGGCAAAAATTGCAGTAGTAATAACCAGGCTAACGAAACTCAGGGAGGAATCTGGATTTCCCGACTCTTCTGTGTTTTCAGTAACTCTCCGTTTTACAAGCACATCCTTGCTCCTATGCCCTCCCTACCAGTTTTCCCTGCAGCAACCCCTCCAAAAGGCCACAGTCCCATATGCCTGCAGTGTACACAGTTTCACAAGCCAAATCTGTTACCCATTTTCAGTAAAGCTGGTACTCTACAACACCAAGCCCACTGCTGCCTTTACAACTTCTGAAGTACCTTAGCCCTTAGACAGGGCCTGGGTGAGTGATGTGATCCTCTTCATCAGGAGGATGAAGAGGAGATTTGAGAGAGTTAGGTGAAAAGTGTGGGGGCATCACGTTAGTCTTACCAACCCAAATCTGGGCTGTGTGCGCTGAAGGGCTAAAGTTAAATCAGCTTTTAAAATACTAGAGAGAAATGACTCATTCTCCCCATTCTCCAAGGCAGGCGTAAGGAATATGGAAAAAAAAGGGTTTACAACAGTTTTGGAGTTGCATCGGGCAAGAACTCCCGGCAAACGGAGGAGCCCCTGTAGGAACGGGTGTGCAGCAGAAGTCTCGGTGGTTTCAGGAGCGGGACACGGCGGGGGTGGTGAAGGTGCGGCGGGAAAGTGCGACACGCCACTCTGCTCACCATCCAGCAGTGCCCTCAACTGGGAGAGACTGGGAATTTCAACCCGAGGCCCTTCCCCTGTTCCCTGCTCCCGCAGGGCTCCCCAGCTGACGTTTGCAACCTTCTTCTCGACTTCTGTTCTCTCTCCGGTGCGGGGGGGGAGGCGGTGGCATGGCATGCCATCCTCCCCGACCCTCTGCTGCTGGGAGGGCAGCGCACCCCGGGGACCTGCCTGCTGCACACTCACCTTGCACGTCCCTATTGCTGTGACCCACAGGGCAGAGGTGACTGTCACGGCAACCAGCAGAGAA
The DNA here is from genome assembly GCA_013400055.1 of Nycticryphes semicollaris. NCBI lineage: Eukaryota > Metazoa > Chordata > Aves > Charadriiformes > Rostratulidae > Nycticryphes > Nycticryphes semicollaris. Next base: position 3,382,067 of record VXBJ01006458.1, on the reverse strand, counting down.
AAATACACAGCTATGGCATTCTTTCCTAAAACACAGGTTTCCAAGAAAATGTGATTTTAGTCAGAAAAATGTGGGCGAGTTACCATACATACCCAATAATAAAGGTGAAAGCTGGGCTATCTCTCTGGGATACTATCTGTTTGGGGTTTTTTAATATGTTGTCAAAAACAAATGGTTCTTTTCCAATAAATTTTTGCCTTATGTGTGACTTGTGAGGTGCTTGCATGTATGTTTTAAATGCTTTTGCTAGATGTTATTTCCTCCAAACATTTGTTGTTGCTGCTGAATTAAACCTAACATTTTTCACAAAGAAGCATCAGTCTCTTTTTCTACTTGATTTTTCTTTTCCCAGAAAATAAATCTACAGCTAAAATGTCCCATTTTGACATCTTCTGAAATGAGAAAGAATAATTTTCATGCTATAAACTGACTTGATTCAAAATGTGTGTTAGAGACGATACCCTCATCATTTCTCAGTGGTTGAAATATAAATGGTCTCTTTCAATGTAAATCAGAAAATGTGGTAATCTGGCTTATGAAACAAATTACTGGTTTGGCTTTCTCTTCAAACGTAGGGTGGGAATAAAATCGAATCTGACTTTTTGGAAGGGAAGGGGAAACGCTTCCCAGTCAGCTACAGAACCTGCAGCTTTGGGGCGGCGCATGTTGTGTACATTGCTGCCATCTGGAGCTACAGCTTCCCAGCCACTCGGCAGGGAGCTGTGTTACTTTCTTTCCTCAAACTTGCTGGGCAGAAAACACATTTACAGTTGTGATTTTTATGCTGAAGTTACTTTATTGCAAAACTCTGGGGAAGTTACATTTTGCCTATAACAATTTGGAAAATCACAGTTTTCAAGAATGTGGAGCAGGGCATTTGGAACAGTCAGATCAGGAAACCACAGAGACCCAGAAGAAGCTTCATTGCTGCCATTCTCTAGCTCATTAGTGTACAAGAATTGTGTGTGTTGTTTTTAGCAGCTAAAGAGTTATTTATGGCTTCTATGTTCTCAAGCCAAAGTGAGTGAGGGGTGCAACAAGGGCAAACGCATCAGAGCAATGCAAATCACTGACAAGGCATCATGAATGCAAGCTGAGCAGAATTTAAATACAATCCATGAATGAGAGGAAAGATTTGCATGAGGGAAAGAATCATTAGAATCTGATTTAACAAGCAGTATATAAAATGGGCCTTTGCAGCTTAAAATGAAGCAGAGCACATTCACGTTATACATTCTTAATGAAAAAAAAGCAAAATCACAAAAAACCTAATTTATTAGTAGAGCTTGGAATAGAAATGTTTTTCACAGAACACCTTTAGATCCCGATTCAGAAACTTGTGCTTGATTGCTTTCTTGAATAGAAGTGGATCATAAGCATGTAGGGTGGTAAGGACTATTTAAGTGCATGCCAAAGTCCTATTGATTTCAGTGAGATTTTATAAGATGCTTAAAATAAACGTATGCATAAATGTTTTCCTGAACAAGAGTGCTTTTCTGAATTAGGGTTTAACTCATGAATTTACACTGTGCTTTCAAACATAATTTCTTCTGGGAAAATAAGATAGATGACAATAAAAACAAAAAAACAAAAACCCCAACTTCTGCATGTCTTAAACAAAGGTAATGGAGAATTATTCTGTAAAATCCAAAAGCCAATAGTGAAAACTCTGGGGAAGTTGAAAGTCAGTAATGTTCATAAAGCAACATTCATAGACCATCTGTTGGTTTCATCCCAGATAAATGACAGAAGATTTTGAATATAAGCTACTATACAGATAATAACGGTCTCTTGAAAGGAAAGGGTTATGTTACTTTACATTAAGTGATAGTATATTTTAATTTTGAGAAAAGTAAGATAATTGCTTTTAAGAAACTCCTGCCATTTTCTGTTTTTAGTCCATTGTCACAAGCACTAGGTAGAACAAACTGGTTCTCCTAAAATGCAATGTGTCTGCCTCTAAATAACTTGTATTTTGAAGCAATGGCTGAGGTGGCAGATGCTGATATGTGTTTCCTGATAATAAGAGATCCTATATCTCTGTGCAGACTGGACAATCTTGTTTCTATCTTGTTTCTGTATTTACATCTCTCTGCATATTCCTGAGAACTACAGTGCTTCTTTAGACACCCCTCTCTCAAGTAAGTCATTAGCAACAATACACATGAGAATTAAAAGAGCTCAGCTGTATTTGTGAAAGTTAGATGTCAGTGTAATTTAATTTTTTTTTTGTCATTTTAAAAGATTTCAGAGTGTTACAATGGTGACTTGCAAGATGTCTTGTTGAAATCTATGAAAGGTGTGACCAGTGTGGCTTTGTTTTTCCTGCTCTTTTCCTCAATAATTCTAGCATGAAAATGTTTGACATCATATCATATTCCAGGCCAACAGCTATAATATTCTCCTGACTTTGCTTTCTCTTTCTCTTTTGTTGAGCAAAACCAATATCACTTTTGGTGAAAGGTAACATCCTCTACAGTAGTACTTCTCCAGCTGTGATCATTACTTAAATACTTCTCGATATTTTAATACTTCTTTTACTTTCTTCTTCCCCCACCCCCTTCTTCAAGTGTCATGTTTAGGTGAAGGCTGAGGTTCAGCTCAAGACTAAGACATCCAAATGCAGGTAGGTATCTAAATTTTATTTTTTTTTTTAAAGGTAAGCCAGTACATAAACTCCTGTTGCAGTCAGTAGAGCATTAGTAATGTAGTCAGTGGGTTCTGGCAGGTGAGTCAGTTCCCCCTAAAGTAAACTTGTGGTCCTTAATTCAATTGCACAGGTGGTCCTGGAGCCTGGAGCCTCCTATCCAGTTTCTGCCTGGCTCTCCAAATGTTCATGGGTCCTCTGTAATTTTCTGTCATGTCTGAAAGCCCCAGGTAAGTATCTCAGTTACCTTCTGGCAACAATAACATAGGATCCATTTTCCCAGATCTGTATGTGACCAGATATCCTCAGAGAGTAGTGGCAGTTTAGACACATACCTCAGAGCAACACAATAGAATGTAGGTGACTTAATCTTGAGCTGAACCCTGCAAAGAGTCTGGTGATTCTTTCTGTCATCAATCTGTTGCAAGATTTCAGTATTTTCTTGGTGGTGGATTTTTTTAATTGCTGCTTCCTCGAGTTTTATGCTTTTTCTGGGCGCTATCATGTCTTTGCAGAAGCTGGTACAATTTACTGTTATTATTGCTCAGTAGAGAGGTAATTTCTTAGTCATTGGTCTGGCCTCTTTGACCCCCTTAAAAGCAGTCTGCACACTTTCTGCTAAGGGTTTGGGAGGGGTCAGTCTTGATGAAGCCTTTGAATAGTGTAATCATAATTTATTTGGTAAAATAATAATTTATTGAAATATATTTTGGCAGCCCCCTGTCCCATTTGTAATGTTATCCATATACTTTCTTCTACCTCTTTGCAGTACAGTAAATTATCTGTTCTTTCCTTTAAAATTTATTTTGCTGCTGCTGCTTTATTTCTTGGCAACATTTTCAGGAGAGTATTTTTTATTTTGGTTTGCTTCCTTTCTTCACTTTTCTTCATTTATCCAGACTTTAAGTTGGCTTGAAGTGCATAACAATGTATCTTGAAACCATGCAAGTTCCATCAGTTCCTCTAGAGAGCAGCAAATATGTTCAAATAAAATAGTAACATGATTTAACCCAGTGTTCCCTGAAACACTCACAACCTTTATTAACTGAGCTAGCTAAGTACTAACAAAGAGCAAAGAACTACAAAGAATGAAGGTCCTATACCTGAGTCTAGCATTTTTAAACATTTCTGAGAACTGTTGTAGCTCTGGCACTTGGATGCAGCCTCCTACCCTCTCCTAAAAGCCCTGCTTGAGCCCAGCCCCAAATCATCAACATCTTATGGCAGAGGGGAAAAGGAAGGCAATGGACGTGCAGCCTGAGCCAGGGACCAGACTTGGATGTCCACCAGAGCTGTGGGCTGTAAAGCTTCCCGTCCTTACTCACACAGAACTGTCAGCCAAGAGGAAGCACTAACTTTCGGAAAAACACCCACAAGTTCTCCATTCCTCGTGGCCATCAGTGGGCGTGTGACAGATGGGGCTCTGACTCCCGGTGTGCATTAGGGTTTAAGGGAACTTGGCACCTGACAGAGCACCACAATTCTTTTT
>VXBJ01006458.1:3285370-3377891 GCA_013400055.1 Nycticryphes semicollaris | reverse complement strand
TTAAGAAAAACAGTCCAAGTAATGAAAAATCTTCCCAGTTGTAGACATCTTCAGACTAATCACAATGTAGTTGGACCTAAATAATACACAAATCATCAAAAGAAGGACAAAGCTCCCTCTGTTCTGTAAGATCAGTTTCCAAAGCAAGATTGACGACTGCATGTCTAAGCACTCGCACAGCTGACACAGACCTAAGAGCAAAGCAAACTCCTCCTAATGGGAAAAAAAACAACAAACCCAACATAAAAAAGAGCTTTCAGAAACGCACTCATGTTTGCAGCCCTGTCTCCAGCAAGGTCTTCTGCCAGTAAAGCTTCTGGGCCTACATTCAACCCCCTATCAACTGTTTAGAGCAGCTTTTGCAAAGGTTTTTCTCTCAGATATAAGTCTGGCCAATCAGGTCAACTTAAGTCACCCCAGATCTGCAGAAGGCTGATGGCTGCAAGTGGAGTTTTTCCTCACAGTTTGCTGTGACCCACAATACATTTCATCATTACTACCAACCCTCCTGGTGGCATTCACATCAAATTATCAGGTACTGAGGTACAAATGGGAACTGCCTTCCCCAAAATAACCACCTGAGCTCAGGCAAACAAGAAGTGCTCTAAGAGATGGTTCTGGATGGACAGAAGACATTGTCAGTATAAGAACTACTGCCAAGGCCACATTGAAGCCAGGGGCTGAAATCCCTTCTGGAAAATAGACCTACCATGGATTGGGCACACAGGAGGCTGGGCCAGGGTACAGATGGGCTGGCCTGGGACAAAACCAGAAGGGGCTGGAGGACAAGGGCAGTGCATAGGGCCTATATGCATCTTCCATTGCTTGCCTTAAGGACACACTCACCTTGTCCTGGCATCTTAGCACAATGCGAGGGAAAGGGGTGAAGACAGGCAAAGAGGGGAAACAGAGCAAGAGGGGATGCTCTGTGTGCAGCCAAAGACCATGTTTATTGGCACATTTTCCCTATTCCTGGGTCATCTTTCATACCAGGACCCTGCCTGCTCAGTAACTGCATGGCACTGACTAGTGTCTGCTGGTAGGCTGAAAAGTCAAGGCAGGCACAGTTGGATACAGCAATACCGGCAGCCTGGTAAGTAAGTTCTGACTCTTTTTTTGGGAACACACTTTACCGAAGATCCTGAAAATAGTGGAAGTGGTACCCCAGGGTGAGTAGTAGAGGCTATATCTGGCTGCTTTTTTGAGGTGTGTGCTGGTAGTTGGGGCAGCCCCATGGGAGGTACAGCTAGTCTACTGGAACACCACAGCCTTCTGCACCATGAGATCTCACCTGGTAATGAGGCAGACGTAATATAAAGAGACCAGCAAAACTGGAAGAAGCTGACACTATTGGTTTCTCCCTGCAAACATTTGGATGCAGGTTGCATGGTGTTGTGCCGAATTGCAGGGAAGACTCAACCAAGGGAGCCCAGTCCTCACTGAGATGGTAGATGAGATCCTCTGTCAGGCTGACTGAGGGACTCATACCCTCATGATATTCCTTATATAGTCCAGTTTCAAGGAAGATCCTGCTGATTCTCCAGTCCAGATGAATTTATCCATCATTGACTTTGCAGACACAGAGGTGTGCGTGCAGTTGTACGGCGTATCTACTGAAGGGTTGCTCTGCAAGCCGGTCTGAGCTTTGCAACGGTTTCTCGGTGTAACGCTATAGTACAGGATTCATTTTAACTAATCTACTAATTTCTTGTGACTCAACAGAAGTACTCCATGGTTAAATTGTTCAGTCTGTATTGGCAGGGGCCTGCAGGCTGCTTGCAGGGATGCAGTGGGCAGTTCTGCAGGGAGTGGAAAGTCCTGAAATTTGTCTTTCGGTGTCCTGACTAAACTGTCCTCACTTACTGTGGAAGTGAGCCTTGTAGGAATATTTTAGGAATCTGATGTAAAAGCCAAAAACACTTGTACGTTTTAACTAACTTCTTTTTTTTTGTGAGAACTACTGACCTGAAATGTCAGCTGCTGAGTTTAAACCATCCTGGTACCACTTTAAGGATTTTTACTAAAGTACAGAGCTCTCACTAAATAGGAAACATGAGACATGGTGCTCAGACATGGGTAATTTGGAGAAATTATTTCCTATTCATCTACACATTTCAGAATCTATAGCAATAGGCTCTAAAAATTGAGGTGGATTTCTTCTAAATTGAAGTAGCTCTGTGTTTCACATAACTCCAGGTCCTGAGGTGGTTAACTGTTACCACCTCTGTCTGTCTGTCTATCTATCTATCTATCATCTTTTCATTACAGAAAAAAAGTTGGTGTTTAGATCATTCCTTAATTCAGGCTAATCTTTTGAATTCTATAGTGGCCTATGCTCTGTAGAATTGGTTTTGAGTGGAAGAGAGGAGTGGGGCTGCAATGCAAATTCTGTGGTTTTCTCCAGTCACTAAAAGAACAGGATTTTACAGACTGGGAACAAGGACGTATGTGAAAGTCTCTGGTGAATCTGTACAAACAGGTGTCTATCAGTGCATCACATTTGGTAAACCGTGTGCCCAATATTCCATACTTATATTTCAGACAAATGCTTTAGAAAGAGACTTGCTGAAGCAGAAAAAAAGCTTGGGTGTGTTAGCCAATGTATAGATGAGTTGTCCATCTGCCTACCTTTGAATATCTCCACGAGGCCTTCAAGGATACAGCAGAGCTTTAGGAAAAAGCAGACACCAGAAAGAGCTAATTGCACTGTATATGGTCTTTCAGAAGTAAGAATCACCCACACTGACTACTAGAGAAATGAGCAGAAAGAGTGGGTGTTTAAGTGGGTGTCTAATTTGTCAGGACAAGGAAGGTATTGCTTAACAAGTCTAGTGGGATTCTAAAAGCATCTTATCCTAGTTTCTCTTAAAAAATATTAAAAAAAAAAATTACCTACCTTCAGTACAAGGGAAAGGCAGGAAATCACAGAGGAAAATCAAAAATTCATTCCATTAGGCCAAAATCTTCTGTTTCTTTCCATTATTGTTATAGTTTTGCCAAAAGTAACATGTTCAGTGAAAGAAAATCCCCAAACACACTCTGGTGTGTGGTACCTAAAGTCTCACAGGCAAAAGAAATGTTACACATAGGAAAGCCAGAAGTGAAATATCTTATTTCTGATTGCTGACCACAAATCCTCCAACTTTCTTGAGGGCACCATATATAAAGTTTATTTTCAAAAGAAAGGCTCAGAATCTGCTGTCATCCTCACTCAGTAAGTTGTTCATCAGCGAAAGCCTTTCAAAAGTAATCCACTACTCAACCTAAAGTGTTAGCTGCAAACCTGGATTGGAGACAGCCCTCTGCCTCCTGACATTTCTGTGTTGTGAATGGCACAGGATCACAAAACAGCCCTTGGAGTTAACACTGTATGTGTACTCCAATAATTAAATTATAGTTGTGAAGATGGCCTGGGACATCTCACATGTCAACATCAAATGGAAGAAAACAGAAGGGAAAGCGCGAGAAGGCAAATGCTAGTGAAGGAGATTGTGATTGCAATCTGCCTACGTGGATGCAGAATGATTTTTATTTTAGGGATACAGTTCATACTTTCTGATCAGATTTCTACCTTGGTGAACTCATGTTTTTCAGAACTGGCATTGCTGTGCATCACAGGCCAAGAGTTCATGCTGTGACTTTGAACAGAGACCATCTAATCTGCAGAACATTTTAGCAACGCAATTACAACATAAGAGCACTACTTTGTAAAATTACTTCTCTATCAGTTGAACATCAGGCTATTAAAAGTAGCACAAAAGACAGAAGAAAGAACAGCCTTTTCAACTACTCTACTTTCCTATTTTTGGAGATGTATTTCTTTATTATCCTAAAATACTACAAGCAGTAATAATTTATCTGCTCTCCATTGTAATCATGACATTAAAATAAAATAATGTGCAATTAATATCCTCTTTAATGATCCCTTCTAGAAGGATAATCACTGCAATAATGATGTATCACATAAGGGCAGATAATTTTAATAACTTGAAAGAATACACTAAGGATCTCTCTACATTGTTAACTTCAGATTTAATACTTATTCTGGTCTGAGCTGATAGATTCATGAAGAACAACTGCTGCTAATTATGCATTCCCTAGACACCTGTCTACAGTGTATTTCACAAGAGTCACATCTTTCCATTATGCTGATGACAGTAAATCAAAGTGACCCAAACTAGAGCGTGAGGAAAGAGGAGGAAGTGATTAGAACTGATTGAGACTTGGTTTTAGGCTTCTATTTCAGTATTAAAAGACATATTCCAAATGAAAACTAAACAAAATAATTGGAAATAAAATGTTTAGGAAAAAAAAGTTTTAAAATAATCTATCCTATTTAGGGGTAAAAAAAAAATATTTTTTTTTCTTTCAATGATACTGATACTGCAGAAACTCCCAGTGATACTTGATTTTGCTGCCTGGAAAACATGGATATTCCAGATCTCCAGCAGCCTAGTATATACTTATTTAGCAAGAGAACTGTTATGATGCAGTTGAAGATACTAAGGAAACAACAGGTTTTTAGGCATTTTATAATTTTCCAATAAAAGTTTTATTTCCCATGTGAAAACTATTTTATCACAGGTTTCCTGATCCATTCCAACTCTTATTTCCAGGGAGCTCAATTCCTTTCTGTATCATCTCATTTTTCATTACCACACGAGACTGGGTGAGCAATATATGTAGTTTATGTATTGTTCCATAAACCCACCTCAGGGTGCAAATGATACCTGCACTGCAGCTATGGCAGCCTTGTCTGAATGCAAGATAGAACTTCCCAATGCAGGATTAGGAGTATTGTTTTTCAACATATCTTCAGAAATGCTTTTCTGAAGTAGGTGGGTTAAGAAAAGATTTAAAGACTCACAGGCAAACTTAACAAACAGCTTTTGTTAACATTTCTCTGAGTATGAGATATGTTCTGGAAGGACTTACAAAACCAATTCACAAATTTTAAAGACTAAATCTTTGCTTAAACAGCAAAAAACCCTTCTGCTTTCTTGTCCACATCTTTTACTACTTTTACTCACTCTTTCTAGGACATCTAGACATCTTCACTGTACCTTAACTTTCAACGATATTGAATATAAGGAGAAATTCAAGGTGCTCCTCTTCATTCTTTCAAACAGATCTTCTTTCCTGTTTCCTTGCCCCCGTTACAGATGCCCCTGTCAATGATCTCTTCTCATTTGCTTGAGTCATGGGAGCTCAGAATACTTCAAACACACTTGCACACCTCCCCTTGGTCTTCTATTGCTAGTAGATCCACTCAGTTTGTAAACCCATGTCTTTGTAATTAAGCAAGGTGATTTGGAAATAGTTGTTAGAGGAGTCAGAGACATTCCCTTAGGAGCAGACTGTTGATGCCAGAAGCTTCTATTCACTCCCTATGAAAAGCCCATCCAAATCCTGCTCTATTAGTATGCAGTTTTAATAAACACATTAAGTGCTTGTTACACTGGCTCTGAATTATATCAAGGGTTCCACAAGTCGTAAAGGCAGCCAGGTCTGCAGCTGAGTGACACAAACCAAAGGCCATAATCTCACAACAAGAAACCGCAAACAGAATAATGACAAAGTTAAGTATTTTAATTTTTCTTCTCAGACACAGACAAGATCTTTCTGATTTGAAATGAGACTCCTTAGTCATTAGAAGATGTCTAGCTAGAGACACCAAAAAGCAAACTGTGTCCAGACACAACGCATTTATTATTTATCCAACCCTATTTATATCTCACACTGAGGGATTTACATGATAGACTGAATCCACATTTGTTCCTCGCATTCCTTCTCACAGCTGAGAAGATGCAATGAATCATAAAAGGTTTCATTGTTGCAATGTTTTGTCATGGTATGTGTAATCAGCACAGACCTGGTTAAAAAGGCTTTGGAGGATGAGAAGTTTAAATATTTAATGTTTTTTTCTGCCTATGATAAGTTTAATAATTAATGCTGCTCCTACCCTGGAAATGACAAATCATACAACAAGCACACATGATAAAAGAAACAAACACAGCTAATAGAGAGGAAAACTTTACTTAGAAGCTAGTAATTAAAACCCTCTGTACCGTACCTCAGGATCCCAAAGTACTTCACAGGCAGAAGTAAATTCTGCCTTCTGACCCAAAGAGTGTTTCTGTCCATCTATTAAGCTACCTGATTTTTTAAGGGATGCAGAAGATGAGGGATAATCAAGTGCTGGTTATTAACTTAAATGTTCGTATACGGATCTTGAGATTTGTCTCACCTTAGTCTGTGCCACTGGGGATTTATGAATCTGAGTCACTTACCCCTGCTCCTTTCCAAGTAGGACGTGACACAGCTTTATCTTGCTTATGTGAGAAGTGATACACAAATGTTATGAGCCAAATTGTCTTAAAGACATTGGCACCAACAGGAGGGAAAAAGAACAATGTGAAAGCTGTTGTCCCTTGATAGTCTGAACAGAGGAACCAGCCATTAAGTAACTTCAAAAACTTGTTATGTAGCAGAGTAAGAGCAAAACTGGATCTATGCCTGTTTACTCCTTTGCATAGGTCTAAATGGAAAGGGAGCTACTTTAGCTTCAAGCAGCATCTACAAATACCAGCCCTTGGCACAGTCTGAATAATCTGTTTTGTAAGACACTACCACCTTACTCTGAGTACCTTTCTCTGAGTACATGCTCCTCCACATCCACTCCCACTGATGATTTGCAGGTATATGCAACCTTCAACCCCCACTGACTTGTAGGTAAAAAATTCAGCTCATGCACTGCTGTGCTTCAGTGCTGGACCACGCTTATGTAAATGCATCAGAATTAATACTGAAGTACAAAGCTTGACAGTAATAAAATATGTGATTCACTCAATTTAGACACATTTTCAAATTACTAGCATTAAAAGTCTGTCAGACAAAGAGGGTGAGCACTTTGATATAGACATTGCCACTATATCCATTTCTCAGAGTAGAAACCGTTTTCCCTAAGCCCAGGTCTGATATAATCACACTGTGGGAGAAATAAGTATATCTAGAAAGTGACTCATTGCACCTTCAGAGATGCCTAAACCAGGTCAGGTGACTCATTCCCCCTCTACTGAAATCAAGAGCCTAGTATGACTATTTCTGATTGAGACACATAACACCTTGTAGACCTGTCAGTAGCACTGACTACACTGGTACACAATCAGTAGTGCCAGGGCATGGGCTTTAGGGCTCACTCCCCTGCACTGTCAAGATGCTAGAGCACTCCCTGACACACTTCTGACCCACACCTCCTAGTCTTTTCCTGAGCAATTCCTGAGCACAGGACCATTCCCGACAGCTGATCTGGATTCAGCCACCCTGTTTTGGAGGCTAACAGAGTTAAATAATTCAGATGTGGTTAGACTGTGCCAGTTGACCTCAGGGTCTGAGAAAGGTACTGCCATGGCATTGCTAACTAGGATAGGTGTTGCCTTCAATTAGTAAGATCCAAGGGCTTTTTTATACATTAATACTTTGCTACAAAACATGTATTTTTATTTTATTAATTGTCTACTCTTCTTGCTTGAATCTCTTTTCTTAGACTGAGCTTAGAGAATGTAGATGAGGAGATAAATTAACCTTCTGACAGTAGACAATGTACAGCTGTATTTAAAAACTGTATTTAAAAGTCACGTCTTTCCTAAGCTCAATCTCTTGCAACAAAACTAGGTTAGGGTAAACAAGTATTCACACACACTGCTGGAAAAACAGGTCAGTCACATCATCAACAGTCCACAGCTTTTTAAAGTTATTTATGTTCAGAAAAACATAAAGATGTTATGTTTTCCAAAGAATGGTTCACAATGTAATAGCCTTCAAACTCTTATCTGAGGTTTTTCCTTCCTCTTCAACGGGGGACACACCACAACAGTGTTTCTGCAGCATAACCTTACCTGAGGTATCTGGCTGAAACTATCTGAAACCTCCTCAGTAACACAGTGAGGTGTCCTGCCAAGGTCATTGCGTAGAGTTCACTGAGGGTTCTATACCCATTCTGACTTTTTTGACCTCAAGCAACTAGTACTGCTATAATTTGATTGTGCATCAGGGTTTTTTAGTTCAGCTGAAGGGTAGTATCCTAAAAGCTTGCTCTGAACCACAGAGGAAGAACCACCAAGGTGAGACTTGATCTGAGGTCTCAAAGTTAGAGCAGTATCTTTAACAAAGTCTTGCTGAAGCCTGGGAGTCACTTGCCTGCATGTAGTACCTTGGTGGTCACCAGCACACAAAGGTTCTTCAGTGCCATCTTGCTTAACAGCAAGATCTGATATACAGGGCTTATTGCTGTCGCTGTTAAGGTTAGTGCTGGCAGTTTGCTGAAAAACCACTTCAGGATGAAGAACAGCCTCATCTCCCTCCTCAGAGAGAAGGGAGCAGGAGCCATCACTGGTCTGTCTGCTTAATACTGGACAGTCCTGATTTTGAGGTGGGGAAGAGCTACCAGGCTGTTCTGGGAGAAGATCTAAAACACACTCATTCTCTACCTGGAGGTTTGCCAGCAGCTTGTTCTTTTGGTTTCTTGCTGTCATTCTCTGGAGAGCACAGACAAGATCAGCAAGGCTAAGCAGGAAGGACAGACTGTTGACCCCCCAGACGAAAATCATCATGATGGATTTCTCAGTGGGCCGGGAGATATAGCAGTCAACTGTGCTTGTACAAGGTGAATGGTAGCAGGAAAAGCGTTCAGGAACAAAAAATCCAAAAAGAAAATATTGCACAGCTGCAAAGGCAGCCTCAAGTAGTACCCTAAAGAAAAGATGAACAGTATATGCCACAGAAAAATTAAGAACACTTAGGTTGTTGGCATCACAATCTAATGTATTGATAGTAGCACTCCTACAGACCACCTTCAGGTCTTTGGGGCTTGACAAACCCTTATTCCCTTTGCATCCATGCATCACACAGTGTGTTCTTACAATGTACATAGCTGCCTTGTGCAAAACATAAATGCTGAATGCAGCATAAGGTAGCAGGATAGACACAGTCTGGATGAGCCAGAATCTGAAGTGAGATATGGGAGAGAACAAGTCATAGCAAACATTGGAGCATCCTGGTTGCAGGGTGTTGCAGACGAAGCGCTCCTGCTCGTCTTGGTAGAGTGGATAGCCTGCTAACACTACCACTGCCATTCGTAGCAGAATTGCTAACATTATCCAGATCTTTCCTAGAAGAGAAGGTAAGAAAAAGAGTCAGAGCACTGAGAAGGAGTAGAAGGTAGGTATTGTAGTGATGCTTTCTCTATGTAAAACACCTTTGAAGAAATAGGCTCTGTAATCAGTCTCCTTTCCTAAATCCTCCTCTTCAGTTTTGTTTGACTGGACACTGTGCAAGTGTATTAACTGACACATTCCATAATTTTTGTCTATACTCAGCAGTGCAGGAGTCTGAGGAGCCATGCCAACTGAAATGTCAGCCTAATGAAAACACTCTGAACATGTCCAAATTTGACAGAAGTGTTTGCTATTGAGTGAATAATCCCATTTCACTTGCAGTTCTTCCTTGATATTGGTTTCATACCTCTGCACCCGAATTCTGATTTATTTCAGTAATATATATCAGCTAACACAGTATGAAACTCTTGTAGATACAGAAGATTGTTTCATGACATAGTGTTTGTTCTTAGCCATGAACTTGTATATAAAGTTTACTATGGCCAACAAAATCTCTCTGTTTTGTCTGGATTGGTATTTACTAGTGAGTTAGTTTATGGATGCTATTAGCAAACATGCAAAATGTTCTAGAAATACACATTTCTGTGCACACATGTACCCCTGTCATTTCTCTCTGCTGCTTCTTTGATTGCCCCATCTTGATCATGGCTTCCAACCTTGATTCACCTTGGTCTACAGCTTCTCTTTCCATTCAGACCAAAAGCTCCCTTCTGTCTTGACACTAACACCAAGGGAAGCCTTACAAGTCTGTCATTTTCATGTATTGCTTACTTCAGCTTTCCCCAAATTCTTTCATATGATTGTTTTAGTCTTGCCTTGGTCTCATCTGCTTCAGTTGGAAAGATCAGGCCTCATCCGTATTCCATTACACCAATAGCAGTGGAAAAAAACAGGCATTGGTACCTTACTTATCATAACTTCTGAAAGAGACTGTATTGTTTGCTATAGTTTCTTTGAGGACTTTTAGATGGGGTAGGTTTTTATTAAAAGTCCCACACATTACTGTGTTACTGACAAAGTTATTTATAAAAAAAAAAAAAAAGAAAAAAGGAAAAAAGAAATAAAGAAAAATTAAATACTTTTCCTGGGCAGGATAGGAAGTAATAAAAATATACTGTTATATTGTCCAAAAATTAAAAATATATTCTGTACAAACACATGGAAAAGCTCAACATCTTAAGTTAACACTTGAATTTCTCAATTTTCCTTTTGAGTCCTATCACCAGTTCTCTATATGGTTTTGGAAAAGTCATTTCATTTAATAATACCCTTCTTTAATTTCATATATTTTTAAAACATGCCAACAAAAGAGAAAAAAAGCCAAACCCCACACTTAGGAACAAATAGGAAAAAAAACCAGAAAAGAATGATAAGGTTAATTTTGTGCTTTAAGGAATGGTTATGAAACCAGTTGTAACCACAAACAGAAAAAAAGCAAGACCCAGCAACTAAAGAGAAGCATGTTATATGGAGTTAGTGAAAAACTCAGGTTATTAATAGTGATAGCACTTCTCACATGCACATGAGGTTTTAAAGACAGTCTGTGAAATAGCACCAATACACATTCTAGAGGCTTTTAAAAATCCAGATCATAAAAATCCAGAAGCAGTTTTTCTACAAAATGTATGATTATTTACAGGCATTGTCTTGAACAACATTCTTTTCTATTTCTCATAACGCTATTTCCCTGTAGTTGGGATGACTTTAAAATATTTAAATATTAAAATATTTCGGCAACATTGTTTGACTGAACATGCAGTTTGAATGCCCCATATAAACCATTGGTGGGTTGTAGACTGATTATGGGCTAGAACAGTAAAACTGCACTCTGAAGTGGAAAAATTTCAGATGGAAAAAGGTTAAGGATATATAAGACATACGAGACATCATTGGAGAAACCTGTTTCTACTCACAAAATAATATATTATCTAACCGCAAATAAAATTGAGGCCTTCAAATTTTATCTTGAATCACGTGAACTTGAGTGGTGGTTTTGCCGCCTTTTCAGCTTCCTGCATTTTGGGGTACAGATCGTACTGTTACTCTCTTTTCAACATAGCATGGGTCAACAGAAGACACCAGCTGTACAGAATCAGTCATCTTTAGGAAGCGATGTTTCATCCTTAGGTAGCATATTTTCCCTGTGAGGACCTCAAAGTGTTTGAAGCACATTAGTTAATTAAGCTCAAAATACTACATGCTATTTCACTATCAATCTTTAATTAGAACATGTACAACAGGGAGTGCTGCTTAAGAAAAATCAATGGCTCCTTAGGAAGTAGTTTAGTATGACATACATTTTAGAGATAACCCCTCCGCATATCACCTTCCCTAATGACTCAATCTGGGTTAAACGTACTGGAACAAGCCCCTTCAACAACTCCCCCTGCGGCTTAGTTGGATGCTCCCTGCAATGCACAGCACAAACTAGAGCAACTGTCCACAACTGGAGGCAAAGGGTCTCTGAAAGGTCCTTGAAAATTTTTCTCTGGATCACACTTTGCTCAAAGTAGCCCCTGAAAAAGGAACAGTGTTCAATTTAAATAAGAAAAAAAAAATATAAAAAAATAAGCACTCAGGCCACTGTCAGCTGAGGAAAAACAACCTGTATTTTGGGCTTTTTAAAATCCATGTGAACTTTGCACGTTTATAAAAGAAAAAAAATAAAAGAATGAAAAGCAATGGTAATTAACCACAGACGACTTCTTGGAAAAGAGAGTGTTGGGGTTTTTGTCCCATTCTTTAAACTTTTTCATTCACCACTAAAGCTATTGCATACATTCTATGGTTCACTTTATGTGGTATAAATAAAATATTACTTCTCTGTGCTTCACCATGATCCCTACAACAGCCATTAGAGCCGACTGGAAGCTCAGGCACCAAGAAGAGCCAAATTTGAAAACCTTGCCAGTTTTTCTTCCATAAAGTTCAGAAAATAATTATCAGAGAGAAAGTAGGAATCTGTTTAACAGGAAAAGAAATACATTAACCACTCTTATTACCTGACTATCCAAATAACAACTTCTTACTGTAAGGATCCCAGAGGCGTAACTAGAAATTAAAATCAATTATCAGTAAGACACTTGGGTGGCCTCAGGATATGGAGCAGCAAAAGAAAGAAGAGAGCTTTTTAAAAGCACTTACCTACTATAGTCACATTATAGTTGAGCGTGACAATCAAAAATCCCAGCGAGTCCCAGCGCTCCATGTTTGAACAGGTTCACAACGCTTTCAGCTCCTGACACACTAACGATTTTGGCATTTCCACAGATCAGACCTGGACAGGGAAGAAAGAAAAAAAAAATAATAAAGAAAGTAACTTTTGGTAAGAGTCAAGGATGGAAATGTGAAACCCAGCCACAGCAGTGTATTGACGAGGATTATTTTGATGATTTGAACAAGATTGTTAGCTTTGGATGTTGGAACAAATCTTCTTAAGGCTTTCGCAGTTTGTCTTGCAAAAGCTCTAGCTCTAGCTCTCAGATCCAATTCCTCCTACCTCTTTTGTGGATCCTCTGTCCAGACAACTGCAAGTAGACAAACAACAACAGGAGAGATTTCTGCCATTGTAGACTATTCTTACCCTCCCGGGGCATACCAGCCTCCTGGCATTGCTGAGATATTTCAGTGGTGAAAGACAGGGAGAGAGGAGAGAGGGAAAAAACGCGTAGAGCAGGAAATAACAGATACCTCTCTGTCTCCCCACAAGAGTTGAAGATTGATTACAGAAGGAAAGGGGGTAGAAAAGGACAAGCATCCTGATGTTTGAAAGGCACTTTCAGTTTAGCTCACTGCAAGCTATCTCATTGCAATTTCCCAAAGCAATTTTTATTTCTAAAACACAGCCTCCCTGACAGGACATCATGGCCCTGTCAATCACAGACATACCAAATTTTCTCCTGTGTGCTGAGCCAGGCAGCATTGTGAGCTTCCCTGCAGGCATAAGGGAAAAACAGGGGAAGTTTAAAAAAAAAAAAAAAAAGGTTTTTTTTTTTTCCAAGATGCCACAAGTCCCTTACCTTTAATTTATATCTATTCTTTCTACCTAAATCCCTTGGCACTCTAGGCATGACTCAAAAATTCCAAGGGCTGATTGCCCAACTGCCTGAAAGCCCAGCACTCCTCTGCAGCAATGATGGAATGAGCTGTCTCCTGGGAGAACCCCTGTGGGGTGCACGCTCCTTGGCTGCTGGATGTAATTGCACAGCACACCCTTGACACCCGCACTGTACCCCAGGAAAAAAGCATAGATGGAAATAAGACTGCCAGCTTTTCTTTCCTTACCTTCACCGTACCCTATTCTCTTGGGGAAAACCATTGACTACTATTTTCCATCTGCTGTTTAACTACTTATAGGATGTTATTCTGCCCTTTAAATCTGTGCTATAATAGGGGCAAACATATTATGGACACTTATTGGCAGGAAATCTTACCAGTAGCTAGAAAAACAGCAGAAAATGGAGTTTGCATGTGATATATCAAGGGAGAAAAGCGATGTCATGACAACCTGACATCTCAGGGCTGCCAACAGCCTGGGCACAGGCTTGTCACTGCAACCCTGCTCGTGTGCTTCAACCCACGACTGCATTCTTGGGGTACGTGATGAATCTTGTCAGACAGGGAGCCCTGCGCTGATCCTGCATGAGTTAGGGTCAGTGTGACGAGGCTAAGCTTTATGACTGACCATGCCTTACCTGGAAAAAAGGTAAAACTAATCATTTTTAAAAGTAGAATTTAACTGTACAAAGACCATTTCTGCCCAGCTCTCCGCTCACAGGGCATGCAATGCCTTGGCAGAACACACTGAGCATCCTTTCTGGAGTGAGCCTCGTCCTAAGGAAACTCTAAAGGTGGAGCTTGAAAGATGGCACTTGAAACCTCTTTATCCATTAACCACGTAGCAAGATTTTTAACTGCAGTAGTAAATACAAGAGTTTTCTTGGTTTCAGAATTATGTAAAACATTTCCCAAGCAATCATTTTTCCTGTTACCAAGTTTTGTTTATGGCGTATGATGACGGTTTTGCCTTCATTTTCCCCCATGCACTTTTTTATTTTTTTCCAGAGGTGTGCATGTGAGAAGTACAGGAAAGAGAGGAAGCTGGAGGAAAGGAACAGAGAAAAGATGCAAATGGCCAAGATATAAATTATGCTGAGATATGAAGGTATTCCTGGTTAAACATCCTTTGTCAAAAATAGTCAGGAATGCCAAAATGGTGACAGGGTACAAATGCTCAGCAGCTGCATCCACACAATAGACTAAAAATTGTCTGTCTATATTGCCAGTTAAAATATCCTTGCTTGTCGTTACTGTGAAAGACCCCTGCCATTTGTGAAACAGGGATAACAGCACAAGATTTAAGCCTTCAAAATGTTGCCTGCAGGACTAAGCCAGGCAACAACATCAGATCCCACAGCAGGATGGCCCATTTTCTTCTATAAGAAAGCAAGCACATCACTCTCCAGAGCCACCGTGCAGTCTAATTTAGGCCTAGATTTAAGTCAGAAAACTTAAATTCTATATGAGCTTTTCCAAACAACTTTAGCTTTTTTATTTTAGGTTTTCTAGACAGTTTCTTACTCCAGTCCAACACTCCTCCTTTACAAGATGTGTCTTCTTCCTGCATTCAGATTAGTAAGAGACCCAGGCTTTCTAACCACCTGGGACCCCTCAGAGCTGATTTGGCTTTATTGTATTCAGAGGCTTATTTTGGCTGGGATCTGGAGCTGCTTGGTTAAAGAAAGTCTGGGAACATAAACATAGTCAGGGGTGCTGCAGTGACAAAACCTGCCTTTGAAGCACCAATGTGTCTGTAGAAGGACAAAAACACAGGCCACAGGCCTGATCTGCTCCCCAAGTGCCTATCATCAGTTCAGCCTTGTGCTACAGGCTACGGTCCTTGTTATAAAGTGTTTGGTCTGTGCTAAAATGTAAACTGCAGTTTCTTCATGCCTTTTGACTGAGCACTCACTTTCAGGCCAGGGTTCCCATCTCAGGATATTCCATATTCTATCTGAGGCTACTCAGCATGCAGTCCCCTTTGTTTGTTATTTTTCTGTAGCTGTTGCCTGTATTTCCTGTTCATCTGTAAAGACCGTAGGTAAATAGGGAGAGCAATACTACAGACATGGATATAGTAGCACAGGGACTTCAGCTCTGTAGTGCCACCAGTTGGCACAGCACCATCTTCCACATCAGAAGACAGGTGTGGGATGCACAGTCCCATCCCTCTATACATGCTCCAGTACTAGAATCTCACAGAAAATCATTTCCAGGCTGCAATAAAGTTCAGTTGTCAAAGCTGTGAACTTGAGCTGAATTCTAGTTAAATATGAGAGGCAGGTAGAAAACATGGACATGGCTTTGGGTAAAGCTAAACTTTGAAATCTAGCAGTATCTCATCACATCTGATTTTAGACAGGGTCCTAAAAGCCACTGGAAACCTTTCAGAGACTAACAATGAAACATAAGAAGATGCAATTAAATCTATTTTAAAATCCACAACTGCTGTCCACATTTCTAACCCCTTACCACAGATCCAGGACTTGATCCTACAAAAATTCAAGGATGTGATCTGTCACTATGAGTGACCCACTGAAACTTTCTGGGCTATTGGAACAGCATTTCACTGTGGACCTGTGTCACATCCTTAGGCTAAGACCCAGGTTCCTTGGCCCAAAGCCCAGCAAAGACACTTTAGCCAGACCTTGCTTCAGAATGACTTCCAGAGGTAAGCTACAGTGAACTTGAAGCTATTTTAAGGCTTCCCAGCCCAGGAGCAAATCGGTCACCTGAAGGGTGCCACAGTCTATATTCCAAGCCAAGAAACCCCAGCAGCTAGAGGCATTCCTCTGGTACAGGAAATCCTAAGCACATCTGTCTTATCCAGTCAACACCTACACTAAGGACATGGAAGTGCAGTGAAATGTGAGTTACTACAAGAGATTGCACCTTACATGGCACATGACAATAAAGAAAACTACCTCTACCATTTTAAGGCAAAACAGGTCAGTATAGTAGCTTCCTCAATACAGAGTTGGATCTGGCATTTCAGTCCAGGTTCTCTGGCAAATTATTATTTGAGAAAGAAAAAACACAGAGGGATATCAAATATTTTTCAAGTCTAATTTTAAAATCTAATTAGAATCTTTCTAGTTAACAAAAAATGATGTATTAGTGACCAATCCTGCAGTAAATCTAGCTCTTCAGATGGGGAACTGTAAATTCAGGAAAAAATATCATCTATCCAGAATAGTCAGTAAACATTAAAATTAAGGCAACTAATCTTGATGGCCTTATTTTTAAACTTGGTAAAATACTTTGGAAGGGTGAGAAGAGGAAAACAAGGTAGCCATGAAGGACAACAGCAAACAAGTAGCAGGAAAAGCTGCCCAGAACAGATGTTCTTTTGAAGACACACAGAGCTCATATGCATGCACGTAAACATGTCAGACAATCTTCAAAGTAATCCCACAATACGTGTTAAAGCTCACTATGGCACACACACAGCCAAGGAGCCCAAATAGCGTGGAAGCCCTTGCTTTACCCAGGACTCAGTGCCGCACACTTGACATTCCCTGGGACCTCTGTCCTTCTGCCACTGGCATAATCACTGCAGGCAGAATATACTTAAAAGTAGCCTCTCCCCAAAGCAGCTATCGTTGCCATACAGACATGAAGCAAGAAAATTCTAAGTGTGGAATTAGGGCTAGCCAGCCTACACACACTGAGGCAGGGGAACAGTGAAGGTTTCCATCAAGAACTATTCAATGGTGAACTTAACCAACACGCTCCTACTCCCCACTGCTCAGCCTCCAACCCAGAAGAGGCATTATGTAAAAGGTCTTTCAAATAATGTGTCCCTCTTCCCTTTCCCTTGCTGTCTGCCTTCGACTCCCAGGAAGGAGACATATACACATGTGCTCATATATATGCAAAAACCAGTCCAGAAGGACATTCAGAACAGTGGAGCTCAGCACGTTTTAACTGCTCACATTGATTGGACTTGAATTTCATAATTTCCACACTAGCTTGATTATTTTGGATACTTAAGCCTGTTGCCTATAGTATCTCATATACACTTTGTTGTCTCCCTCTTCTTCTGCTAATTTAGTAATTCTAAAAAAAGACTAAGTTTTACTGCATGCTTTTAAGGATTTAGACTATTCCCTTACTTTGCGTCAAAGAGATACCCTTACTATAAATATTTGAAGGTTCAGAAAGATCATCTTTCTAAATGGAACCTGCTCAAATGGAAAAAGCAGCTCTCCTTCAGACATTGGTTCGGTAACCTGAGAGCTATTCAACTGAGAACTTCAAACTTTTGAAGGCTGAGCTGAAGGGAAATTAAGTAATGGGAAGTATATTCTCATTCAGAAGCTCAGGGCCAATTTCTTCAAAAGTATTTAATTTTACTAAGTAGTAAAAGTACAATGGGATTTTCAAATGCACATTATTAATATCTGCTTAACTCCCACTGAAATAGGTAGCTACAGCAGGAGATGACATTATTACTGAAATTTGCTCTGCTGTAACTCAAAAAAAATCTAGTTTTACATTCCATTTTTGCACAGTGCAAATGCAAATCTGAAGGTTTGGAAAATGTTGGGATCCTGGATTTTATGATGAAGCTGGTGAATGCATGTTTCATTAATGCCCAACACAGGCCATTCATGAGAAGCTGAGTTCTTCGCTCAAGAGGGTCCAAACTCAGCAACAGTCAGGCAGGCAAAAAGTATGGTGTGCTGATATTGTGGAAATTGTTTAAATAAGAAAAATGCCCTAAGTAACTGGGGAATAGATTTCATAATAAACAGAGGATAGCAATAATATAGTTGGTTGACTATACTTTAAATTTAGTACTTACATGCTATCGCTTCTCAGTATGAACATTGCTGGGACTGTGGAGAGCAAATAGATCCCTGTTTTCAACATACACAACAAAAGGGGTTACTGTGCCAGTTCTGGATTTCAGCAAATAAATCTGTCATCTCAGATTTAACATACAGGCAGCCACTGTGGAATTAAAATAAGAGTTCTTTACACCTTCTTGTATTTCATGGCTGATCATTTTAAGAAACAAAACCTATACTGTTGTCTCTGTTACTGAACACTGCTTTTTCTTTCACAAGGGACACGTGAATTGTAACTATATGGCCATTCAATCCAAGCAGCGGACACTATGGAGGAACGACTAAACTAACACAAAAATTAAAGAAGGGAGCTGAAAGAGAAATGTGATGGTTTTCCCTCAGCTTCACATACAGTTTAAACGTCAGGAATCACTGTAGGCAGTACTGAGTGTGGATTTCTTCTTGCACGTGAAGAAATGTCTTTTTCAAGTTAAATTCATTCCTATGCAGAAGTCAAAAGATACATTCTTTAAAACTCATCTACATCTTGAAAATATTATTCAAATCCCCTCAAAAGCTGTATCCTGTACATATCCTTATGTATGAGTCCTTCTGTCTAAAAATACTGTGTACTTTTATCACACTGATTCACATTAAGAGAATTTGATCTTCAGCTGCATTATAAGAATAACAATGAAAAAATCTAATATTCTTCATAGTTGCTACTTACAGGGAGGGAGAAAAATAGTAATACCAGGACATACAAGTTATGTACATCTAACCATAAGATATAATTTATAGGACAATAGACAAATGAGTTTTTGAACCTCATCTTGAATTTACAAGATTTGTTATGAACTTAACCTGTGACCTGCTAACAGTCTGTTTATTAAAGTTTAAAGTGGCCTTCTAAAGAGTACTTTAAACTAACTGTAGCTGGGCCAACTTCCACAACATTGGGAAAAATCCAAATTGAAATTTCAGGATCTGAGTTCTCCCCCCACCCCCTGCCTCCAAACCTTTGCTTTAGAACCCACACCTGCTTTGATACTTGCCTACAGTTTCCATGGTTTCTTGGTTGCTTACTCCCAACAAGCATTTTTAATAATCATCATTAATGAACTTGGAACACACTGATCAGGACACAGGGAATTCCCCTAGTATTTGTACTTAATGTATTATATCAATCAGGATTTTTGTTTTAAAGAGAAAAGCATCATAAACTTCAGCTTGAAGGCTCAGTCCTTAATAGGAGTTCAAGTAGGAGTTCAAGGCCTGATTGTCATTTATGCCATTGAAAATTTTTACCATAACCTCAAAAGGGTAACATGGATCTTGAAGGATTTATTATGATGTTTTGGGGAGTGAAAGACAACAGACCAGATTCATCATGAGTGGATTTCCAAGCAGGACCCACCCCCAAGGCAGGCTGCAGCTGGGAGTCCACCGGCCCCGCTTGTCTCCCCAGGACCAACTCCTGAAGTGGTCCAGAGCAGGGAAATCATCGGACGTTGTATTTGGGCCAAAGCAGAGAGCAGTAAGGGTTTTTTTTTTTTTTGAGGAAGGTAAACCAGAGCATAAATGCATAAAGAAATTTATCTAGGTCCTGCCTCAGGTCTGGTTTAGGCAAGGGAAGATGAAACACAGCCCCTTTTTCTTGTGTTCAGCCTGCCACAGAGCCAACACAAATTGTTGGCTTTGTACTGATAGCAGCTCTTTTAATTGGTAGCACCTATTTAGTTTTTAGCTACCAAAGCTCTTGGAACACACTACTGTAGACATCTCGTGTTAGCTGATTATTGGAGACTTGAATGGAAAATCAAGGGATTCCTCAAGTCCCACATGGTTCATGCTACTGGAGAAGGCCAGGAAACATTTCAGCTTCTGGAGACACAGCCTAGCCCACAACATGCAAAAATATAAAAACAAATACTTTGAATATGATTCAACAAAATATATTTTGTTGAATATACTGCTAAAACTGTGTAAGAAGTCTTTCTCTACCCTTCCTATTAGTTATGTGTTTTGTTTCATTTTTTAAATGATAATTGGACAGCCTACTTTCCATGAAAAAGCAGGGACTACTGATTATGCTCCTTTTACTTACCCGCTACTCACTTGGTGCTTCAGACTTTCCATTAGCCATGCCCAGGACAAATGCAGACTAAACTACCTGGTGTTTCTAGACTTACACTTCTTAAGCTTTGTTCCAAACGTAGCTTCCCCCCAGATCTGAGAAGTGTCTACAGCCAAACAAGTTTTGCCTCAACAAAACCCTTCATTTGGGCTGGCTAAGGTAATTTCGCCCACTCCAAGATATCAAATAGCTTCCACTGAAAATTCTTTTAGTATCGGTAACATAAACAATTTTTCATTACTACGGCAAGGCAAGAACACAGTGTGCATAGAAAAAACAGTACTATTAGCTCAATCTTTTTGCCTCTTCTGCATTTTAACAGATACTTTGCCATTTCAATCTAATATACAAAATTGCTACCAATTACTGTGTTCCTGACACATTTAAAAATTGTATTAGTTCTTTTAACTGGCCACAGATATTTATGGATATATTCCTTTGTGAACTGCATTGTGCCTCCTAACTGTTGGTACTATTTCTGTTTCTCTTTTTAACTTGTTTTGTTGGGTTTGGGGTTTTTTTTCTTTTACTGTTTTCTCTTTTTGCTGCCTTTATTTCTCTCTATGGGAAAAAATATTTAAGGCATCCAAAAAGTCTTATGAAACATCTCAAGCAGTTGTTTAAGTACTTTCACCCACTCAATGTGTCCATGATGTTTTCACTTCTGGGAAACCAATCTTAAAAATTATCAAAGACCTGCATTCCTGAATATAACTGGATTCTCTTACATACATGACAAATGAATCTATGTTATATTTATATATATATATATATATATAGACAATTAATCTTTCCTTCACTGACCAAATTTACTTATCTGCAAAAAAATATACAACTTTGGAAGGTTATAACACCTTACATTAGAAAGTCAACATGAGTCCTTCAGGATGAGTTTAAACTGCTTTCCCCCACTGTAAATAGTGTTGTTACTCTTAACTGAAACACTCAGGAGGACTTAAAGATTTTCCCTTACTGTTTAAATGTTAAGGTTACTTACATATTAACCTCTGCTTCATTTGGTGGTTTGTGTCAGAATCCCCTAAGACCTGATCTGCAGGGATTCCTGTCCCAGATTGCCATGCTCAGAAGTAGGCAATAGTAATTTTCACCTCAAGTAACATGTCCCTCTTACTTTTCCTACCATCAGCAATTATTCAGTTCATCCCCTGGGTTTAGAGTTTAGGTTTAGACGCTTCAAACTCCTCTAAATAGATGAAGTGACCGTAAACATCCAGCAGTGAGCTCAGTGTGTCAGCTCAGCTCCCCTCTGCTCTCCGGGCAGGCGGGCGTTACACAACCCTGCTGGACACGACTTCCATCCTCCCCAGACTTGCACTGACGTAACACACAAACCCCGCAGCAGAGAAAACCCACTGGCTAACAATCTTGCTCTGCTCTGAAATGCAAAGGGCATATTTCGTAATGCTGATGTAACCTCCAAATTCCAGACTAGGTCTGCTTAAAAGTGCCAGGAGCTGTGGCCAGCCTGTGGGGTCCCAAGCCCCCAGCACCTCTGCGGTGACAGGCAGGACACTGGGCAGCCAGGCATGCACAAGCGGATCTCTGCAGACGGATGCAGAAGGAAACACCTGCCAATACACGTTAAGTTGGAGATGCACTGGGGCTGCCTGATTATACAGACTTAATTTCACTGAAACACACCCTGTACATAAACTGACACCAAGGACCAGCACAGATCTGCAGAATTAGAATTGTTCAGAGAGAGCTAGGTGGCATCCCAGGATTTCAGCTGCAAGGACAAGGGTGAAGAATTTGTGGCAGGGTCACCATGGGAACTGCTGCCCCCTCTCCTGCTTTTGTGGTCTGGGTGCTGGTACTTCCCACTGCCCCAGCAGACCTTGCTCTCCTGCTGCCCTATATTTCCATTTCATATCCCATTCCAGGCTGACTTCCTGGGAAGTTTATCTCAAGTCTTAAAAAGGGTTGATGGGGTTGGGTTTTTCTGCTCGAATTCTGAGCAATTCTGCATTCAGAAGAATGCAGTACATTCAGCAATAGATGCCAAAACTGATCTTAAGGACACTTGAAGAAGAAAAGCTGAGGGAGACATATTAGAGTCTCCTGAAGAAATCAAAGTTCCATTTTTCTTTCCTCCCCTGCATCCCAATCCCCTGAAGCTTTCAGTTTATACTGTAATTTGTAAAAAGTTCATTGTTCACGTTATAATATGAAAGGAACAGTGCCAAACCCCACAATCTTGTATCATTGGATTTACCTATTCTTAGTAAGTCAAGGAATCCAGACAAATACATTCCTCAGAAAGAAAAACAACAGGTTCAAATTACATTTAAAATAATTGCTTTTTCTATTAGCAACTGCCATAGAAAAATTCCTTCTCTAATGCAATTAAGACAAAAATAAATGCTCACAAACACACTCACATACTGAAATTTCAAGAAAAATTCAACTCAAGTCTGAAATTATTTAAAAAGACATCTGAAATGGGAAAATTAGATGCCGATTTGGAATCTATGTGGTTCACAGAAAATTCACAACTGATTTCTTGGCCTGGTTTCTTTTTCTAAAAGAAATTTTATTTAGAAAGGTTAAAAGGAAAGTGTCACAGCTGGGATCAGACATCCAAGCACACAGCTCTAGCTTGGTTTAGCTGTCTGCATGCTTTAAGGAGCAGAACTTTCTCTGCTACACACCAGCAAAACAGAGGGGGAGGGGAAAATAAGCGCCTTTCTGGTGTACTGCAACAACAGGGCACCACAGAAAAGCAATGATTTTATGGTCTACTTTTCTCACAGGACAGAAGCACTGAAGACGTTTGCACTGAGGTCCAGCGGTGGATTCACTACTGAATGGGGAAGCACAAGCACGAGGTGGGTCCTTTGTTCACTCCGGCACTCGGGCTCGGTGTCAGAGTGACACGATCAACCAGGCTCATTTCTCCAGATGAAGTCAATACTGGCGCTTTGTAGTTTGTAGTAGTTATTTCTGTCCAGCAGAAGAAATCACTGATCCAAAGAACCAAATCCAAGCAGATTCGGAAGATCTCTTTACCAATATTCAAGATAACCCCAATTATTTTCCTAGGATACAAGAATCAGTCCTCTATTTTCTTAGAGGGCGAATTTAGAATCAGTTCCCTATAAAGCACCATTAAAGTACACATCCAGACTGTAGACTTGTTCCTGTGGTAAAATGTATGCTCTTTGGCAGTAAAAAGTAAGTGAAACATGTAACATTAGAAATGCTGGTGGCGATTTGGACATTTAAGCCATTTTCACTCATGCAAAGTGACTACATAAAGAAGTTGGAACCTAATTTTCCATCTCTGTTCACAACTCTGCCAGAGCTAATGCAGAATTACTGTAACTACAACAATCGACTTGGGGGGGTGATGGTCTGAAATTCTTCTCACCCTCCCACCCTGTGATTTCAAAGCATCATTGATGCATGCTGGGAGGTGTCACAAGCAGGAGACTCTCTTTACCCCTCCTTCTCTTTACACAACGTTCATACTGATGAAGCCCCACATCACCAACAAATTACCCCCAGCAGCTTTTGTTCCTAACAGAAGCCTTTCTATTTTTTTTTTTTTTTTAAAGTCTACTTCCAAATATTATTGATGATAGTCTAGTACTTAATAAAGCAAGGCAAGCTTTTACCTAGACAGGATGACCTTTAAGGCCACAAAAGAAACAGGATGTAAATATACAAGGTGACCACCAATGTTTTCCAAGCACTGCTAGATTGCGCAGCACAAGGTAGTCATGCAATTCTAATGCACAATATTCAACATTATTTGGTATATTTTGCATGTTGCTTCTGTGTCATTTTACTCAGTACAACCTGGAAGCTCCTCCTAGAATTTATGGCAATACCATCTGCATATCCTGTCCAGCTGAAGGGAGACAATTATCCCTCAAAATCCTTGCTCAAGAAATTTAACATCACGCTGCTCAAAATACCATGCCTTTTGGCATTGATATGATAGAAGATACAAGCAAATGCCTCCACTCTATTTCCTGGTTTATCTTAAAACTATGCACTCCTAATTCTGCCTTATAACTCATCTAGCACACCAACTCCCATCTTTTTTGCCTCTCCTTTTTCCACAGAAGACCACTTAGTTTGCCTGAAATAAACACAAGAGAAGTACGTACGTGGTCACAGGATGATCCGTATGGCTTAAATACAAGGCAGAAAGTGTATCACACCCGCCAGTTCCCAAGATACTGTTTCCATGGTGAATAATTTCTACTAATGTCTAAAATAAAGGAGCATGAAAACTCAGAGGCAGTGAAGCAAGAAAACATACAGATAACAGAAGAATTAGCTCTATACTTAAGTGTGCTGCAGAATCTCTTACGTTAAGGAGGTGTCTAACGCCCCGTTTAGTAAAGCACTTGTCACAGGAGTAACTCTTCATCTGCCTTTTGAGTATGTGCTTCACTGCCAGTGAATTCAAAGAGGGCAGCCGTGCTAGTTCCAAAGATTTTATAGCTTCAAAGTTCTACTGCATCAGTTACCACCGCACCCTGGTCTAAGTGTCAGAGATGCAAGGAAAACCAAACCAAAGCCCAAAAAACTGTGAAACTAAATTATGTAAGTACAGAGTAACCCAGAAATTGTCCAGTTTCACAAGTACATTTTTTTACATCTTTTTATTTGCTGCTCTCGATCTCTAGAGACCATTGATATCTTCACAAAATGTACCATCCAGTGCCTCGAGTGAGCCTTGAACATTTCCAGGGATGGGGCATCCACAACTGAATGCTGGAACACACTACATATGGTGCAAAGCGCATGAAAGAACAACACTTTTGCATCAGACCAACCATTCTAGGAGGAACACAAGAAACATGTGTACTCTTTTGTCACCTGCCTTTCTTCAATCTGCCACCCGGTTGCTTCTTTCTTTCATGGGAAGAGCCTGATGACCAAGCCCAGAGAACAGAAGTAGACCCAACTGTGGCTTTCTTGGCTAATGTGTTCAGTGGTTCTGGGATTCACCAGTTACTTTTTACGGATTCTCAGGAGAGGAACGCAGAAAATCAGGTTCATACACACTACCAAACAACCATTTTCAGCATCATAATCTGTGTCTGCTATCACTTTTTGGTTCCTTATGATCAGCAGCTTTTCTTCTAAATCTCATTTCCTTCTTTAAAGCATCTTCTCATAACAGTAGTTGCTACATATCTTCTGTCATTACCTGTTATCTATGCAGCTCAAAATCTCATCCGTTCTGTGGCTTCCTCAAGATGTGGTTCAGTTGAAGAGGAAAAAGCAGAAAGACACTTAGAGCACTTTGGGCACAGATACTAACATTTCTATATACATCTAGGTCACATTCACACAGGTATGTTTGTGTTTATATTGGAGTTGTTTTCTCAGAACCTGTTAGAGCCCCTGCACTCCACTGCAGAGGTAGGCAGATATTTCCAACAATTTTCAATCCAAGTAAAAAAAAAAACGTTCTGATTACAAAAACGTGTTCAAAACAGAAATCGGGAAAGTGCTAAGAGCGAGGTTGAGTGAATTCCTGATGAAGACCACATGGAAGTGGAGAGCAATATGAGTCTGCAGTGGATATGCAGCACTTCAGTTAAGCATAAACATGTCATTGGAAAATGCAATGTTCCTTACCAACAAAGGACAACTGTAAATAATGTGTTGCTTCAGCTGTTAAGGCTTTGGTGCTTTTCTGGTTCTGCCCTTTCAATTCCTCTATCCCCTCCCACACACTACTATTTTTATATATAGCCAACACTACCAGATGTCACTTTGTCATCTGCCACCAATACACCATCACCCTTTTCTGATGAGGTTTTTGCTACTTCTAATCTTTAGGTTCTATCTAAGATTTCTGGCATTACGAAAGCTAGGAAGTAGTGAAAGAGGTGTTAAAAAACAAAGTCTGAACTAAGACTCCATAAATGTAAACAGTTCTTCCACAAGGTTTTAGTTTACACTAAAGCTAAATAAGCTAAGTGAAACTAAGCCATTTATGCTCATATCTCACTCTCTCAAAAAAAAAAAAAAAAGATAACTAGAGATAAATAAAAAATACAATTACAAAAAAGGATACAATTAACCTGCTATGGGACAGGATTTTGTACACTTTTAGCAATAGAAAACATATATCATTTGAAAGACTGATGGGGTTTGAGAAAGGTGGAAAAGGTGATTGAACTTTTTTCTTCTTTTTGCACTTCATTACGTGACTCCAGTCTTCTCAGTCCCAAAGAACAGTGTCTGTCAGAATGATACATATCACTGACAAAAAAACCCAAAAACCAAACAAAACAAAACAAAAAAAGAAATATAAACAAATCTGCAGACGGAAAGAGCAATTTGTGAAACATCTCTGGGCTGCAGAGGGATACATGAATAAAAGTCCTTATAAGACACCTTTTTCAAATAGTCATCGAATTACCAAAGCATAAATGACCAAATGAATGGCTCACTGGCTCAACAAATAAAAATAACTTCATTAAGACAATGATGCTTGTAGGGACAGGTTTATTACATCTCCTACACCTTTTCATTTCTGAGCTGGTGACCAAAGCAATGATGAAAACCTTAATTCAGAAAACATTTACAGCAAATTTAGTTTCAGGTTCTGAAATGAAAAACACAATATATTTGTGCTGTTGATTAAAACACTATTTGGTTCTCCTCCCTTCTCGCAACCATGGGCGATTCTCTAACCTTGCAACGGTAATTTCCATACAGTTATGTTTAAAAAACTACACTAAACACAACATATTCCCAAATAATATTTCATTTTTAATTACATGGTAGAGAATACCTTGCAAACAAAAGACACTCATTAAGATGTACTGACAGGTACTGTATTTCTTGGCAACCCTGGAACAACCAGAAGAAAAAGCAAAGAATTATTCTATAACCTAGAGTGAAAGAAACGTCCATCTAAATGTAGAGGATTCATACGGCAAAATCGAAACCAAAGAAAAAATCCACACTTACAGCAGATTTTTTTTTTTAATTCTTAGTGCAAGAAACATAACCAAGTTAATCACAGAATCAGTACTAATTAAGAATATGGAAAATTCTCCTATACAGAGGTAGAGTCCAGTGCACAAGGCTAAAACGATATTCAATAGTCTAAACAAGACTGAGCCAGGTTTTACGGAATCCACTTTTTAAAGTATCAGACTGTATGTACATACATACAATAAATAGACTATACAATCTTTAAAGTAGTTTAATAAACTTCACAAAAATTATAGTAGATGCATTGAGATCTTTACATAATCCGAAGTTCGTATCTCTATCAAGCAGAAATGGATAAACCCAATATTCCTGATATCAAGTTAAATGGAAAATAGCTTAGCAAAGTGTTGATAAATCAAACTATTTTACACATTTTAAAGCCTAAATTTATGCTTATAAAGGATGAATTTCAAATGGTGTGAAAATGTTCCTTTTGATACTATCTGTAAAGAGGTTTCAGATGCTGTAATTCGCATTTGTATTGTTATAAACACTTTCCTTACATTCCACGTTCAAGGGAAAAATGGACTTGGTTACTCACAGTTCTGATGCATTGGCACAACAAGAAGTGATGACAATTAGATTATTTTAAAGGCCCAAAGGAGATCAGGAGAATTTATGGACGAAACCCTTCATGTCTCAAACTACACCAATGAAATTAGAAAGCTAACAGAAAACGGTTCGGTGTTACTACTTCAATCCTGTCAGCGCCTCTCTGCCCCCAAGGCATCCGATCAGCATCGCACTGGAAGTCAAGCGCGCGTCTCTGGGCCCCTCGGTTTGCTACAAGCCCATAGGGCTTAATAAAACAAATGGGGAGTCTTTAGGGTTTACCACAGTAGTGCATAAATCAGGGACCTCTGTTGCCATTCACTTCAGTCATAGTCGCAAAGAAAGGATTTCCGGGAACTGAGAGTTTTCAGCTATGTCTTTCTAAACTGTGCAAAAAAATGGGGAAAAATATCACCCTGGGGCGTTATAAAGCAAATATGCTTATACTGACGTGTTACTTTCTATAAAAGGTTCTTACAGTTCCAAGGGGGCAACACCCACACTAAGCGGGAACTAGTAACAGCAACAGAAGAGCTTAATAACTGGAGTTCAAAATTATGTTCACAGTTTGGTTACTCTTAATTTCTACAAGCACCTATAGCTGAGAAACGTGAGGGTTTGTATTTTAGCTTCAAAATTTAACCTACTTGTGACAAATACCTTGTTAAGATTTCCATTCTGCTCTTCTACAGGCCTTCTCACAGGAACATTTTTTTTAATTATTTTTTATTTTATACAAACAGACTCACTTTGATTTGAAGTAAACATATAAAAATTGAGAATATTGCTTGCAACAATGGACCTGGAGGTGAAGGAATGAACTAGTCAGGCCATACTAAAAAACCAAACATCTCCCTCAAAATGAATTCTGCTAAACTTCCTAATGCTATGAAAATCTGCAAAAAGGATCACAAGATCTGTTGCAAATTTCAGAGATTTGGCCCAACTCTTATCATCATCATCTGAATACTTTAATAACCATATCTCTATGTTAAGGAAAAATAAATGATTCCAAGAACTCAGGAAGGCACACGCACCCAAGTATACTATAAATAAAACACATCATGAAATTACGAAGATCTCCTGATCCCTGTACACGCTTTTGGTTCAGCACTATGGTCAAGTTCTCTCTTTTGAAATACAATAAAAGGCATACAAGAAATATAACATATGCATAATAATTACGAAGAATAATGCTAATAAGACAGCTTACAGAGAAAAGTGCAGTGAAAAAATCCAATGCTATTTATTCAGGGGCTTGTGCTACTGTAAATACAGACTTCGTATTTGCTGCTGTGCAAGGGGAAGAATTTATCCTGGGAAGCAGCAGTAAGGAACACAAAACCCAACAAAAAATTATTTAAAAAAAAAAAAAGATATTAAGAGAAACCTTTAGGATAGAACTCTCCCAACTTCATTCCTCTAGTGCACAGTCATCTGACTACACGGTTTGTTTTCACGCTGCCATTTCTCTTCATGAATACAGCATATCAGAAAATGGCACAGTTCTTAAATATTTTTCTGCCTCTACTTCATTTTTTCGTTTCATCTTCCAAGCACCTGATCTGCTGTTTTCTCATAAACCGGGTAAAGCTGGTAGTGAAAGTGAGAAAAACATTGTTGCCCATGTTCTCTCCCAAACATCGATTTCTCCATTTCTCCTTCCGTTAGGTATTTTACTCGTGTGCTACACAATGGGGAGGCACTGTAAAGGCAGCTTGACCGATTTAAAAATAATAAAATAATAATAAAAAAAAAATAATTAAAAGTCTTTTTTCTTTATCCCCCCGCCCCAGCCCACCCCCAAAAAAATGGATGGATGAAACAGTACGTCTGTAGGAATATTCCAGTCTCCTCTGTTAGGAGATAATAGCAGGGGACCATCTAACCACAGTCAGATTGTCAGCACTGACTGACCGTTTCTTTGCAGCTTTCCTGAAGTCCTTATATTTATCTTCACACAAGCGGGAAATGGCCTGCGAGACAAAAGAATGGGAAAAAAATTAATTTTGTTGACGACAGCTGTACAGGTAAAATAAAACGAAATGCAGATTTCTACATACAGGTAGAATTTCAAAAAGTCACTTCATTAAGCAAAATACATGAAGATCTTCTCCCCAGATCCTCTTATTCATTAATTTTAAAAGAAAGAAACACACTGGCATTGCATTGCCCGCCACTAGAAGGACTCAGTGAGCCTAGTCCAAGCCTCTTTACAGGTTAACCACTACAAATCTCATCGTGGTAGCTCACAACGCCTAGCTACTACTATATGGTAACTCATACATAAACTCATATATAGCATTTCATTGGTGAAAAAATGTGAAAAATTTAATAAAGCGATTAGAGAAATGGCTCTTAATTTTTGTACTTCCTAAAAAGTCTGGTAGCAATTATATTTTTCTCCATCGCTAACTGGTCTGGCAGATTACTTGCCCTGTTTCGCTTACAAAGCTGCTGTTTATTTGCCTTTCAGAAAGAGATGGTGATTTCTGTGTGATCTCATATGGTACCAGTGGGAAACACAACTCATATCCAAAATAATTTGATTTGCATTAAAAATACATAGAAATATTAAAAACTTTTGGAGACAAACATTATTCAAATGTTGACTCCTATTATACTGCACTGCAGTTAACATTTGATTTTTTTCTACTGTTTTTAGTCAAGTTTAAAACAAATATTTATTAAGGACCTTGTATGCACAAATACACTGTGCTCTGAAATAGCGCATCTATTAGAGTTCATATGTGGGGGACAGGCTATGGCTGGCATCAACAGGGATGTTAACTCTGGCAATCAGACACCAGAACTGAAGAGAAAGCTCACTGCAAGGAGTACTCAAGGTCAAATTAAAAAATAAGATGAACTGAACCAGTATTTTTATTTACTCAGGAATGCTTTTAAGTGGTGCCTTAAAATAGGAAGTTTAATAAACAATATTGCACAGACAAAACCAGTACAAGTGTTTGATTACAAAACAAGGCAATACAAATAAAACAGCCTGACTCCACCGATCACCATTTTCTCTCTTGATCTTCACTTCTACAGCACAGAAAGTTGTAGCAGTGAAGAGCCCTTTAATTGTAATCGTCCTGCAAAGACCAGAGGCAGGCACGACAGAAATACACAACGCACGCGTCTGAGAGCAAGTTCCCCCAAGGCTTTGGTCAAGCCAGCCACAAAACATGGTTAAACTGGAGAAAAAAAACACACCCAAACCCAAAACAATGCAAAGTCCACCTCCACGAACAAGAAACCAGCTGCTACTTTTTAGTTGGAATTTGCTTTTGATAAGACCATTCCTGAACACGGTTTTCTTTCTTGGTGAACATGAAGAGAACAACAGAATAAAACAACGCAAATATTCCGTTGCTTTGTAGACCATAACCTAACTTGCTTAAAGCTGCTTAATAACATTTTATCTAATTTAACCAGGAACTCAATGGACTAAGGAAGTTTATGCAATTCAATCAGATTTAAAATCCAATAGATGAAAAGCATTTAATCGTGAAATAACGTGCCAAGGCATGGCTTTGCAAATAGGAGTACTGAGGTGGAGCTCAGCTTTTTTTCAGCTGCCAGATCAGGCTATTAACTTTGGCATCAAACAGCCACAGAAGGTAATCACTTCAAAATTGCCTGTTTCACAGGAAAATTTCTGTTCTGGCACTTGGTCAGATAAAATGAAATTTTGCTTGGAAGTGGCACTTTTAGTATCTGGCATCTCTAATCTCTGGTGATTAATCATATGGATAGGAAACACATTGCTGTTTAAAGCAATCCTGTATTTAAAGATGCCTCTTCATTTGCAAATAATTTACAAAGTTGATATTTGGAGCCTATTTGGCAAGTTAATCAACTTTAGCATAACATATGGGGACACAAGATAAAAGCAGAAAATTGTAAATATTTATTATTGTCCTTCAGTTAAAATAAACCCAAATAGCTTGTAAACACCTTTCTGTCATCTGATATTTCTGTTGCTGTTACTGCTAGAAAAAGCAACCAGTTTTTGAGAATTGTGTACGAAATCAAAACCAGCAACACTATTCAATCATGTCTAATTTTGCTGGACTTCACTGTAGCACCTGTAAGTAGCTAGAAAAATGCATAGATAGACATATTCTTCCATTAGGTATATATATATGTATCACATACGGAACTGGAAGTCGTTTCCCCTGCTGAGTTTTATGACTCTAGATGAGACTCTGTCACTGGTGAAGGGGGTAGGTAAGGAGAAAGGAGGGGGCAGAAAGGCAGTAGGAATATAAATGTTAGCAGGATGCATATGTCTTTGCAGGACAGGAAAGCGGCAGGGCTGGCTATGGCTTCGCTGCTGGGAAGGCACAAAAGCACACAACTGGGAGAGCTGAACCACCCCCAGAAACAAACCAGAGAAAACTTAGCAGGGACATATAGCAGCTACAAAGTCAGGAAGGGTTACACATAAGAAAAATGTCAAAAAAAAAAAAAAAAAAGGAAAAGGGAAAAGAAAAAAGAAAAGAGGGGGAAAGAGAGAGAGAGGGGAAAAGAGAGGGGAAAAAGGGAAAGATCACTAGAACACCTAGAAGTTGTGCTGATGGAGGTTCTCCTTATTTTATGGAGAATGAAAACGAAGAGGAATTGGGTTACCCCTGACAAAAGAGCATGGTAGTTAGGCTCTCCCTTTCCCTCTTGGCGAAGAGGGTTTTGAACATCTAAAACACGCAGGACTGCAATCAATCATTACAACAGCGTGAAGTTGGAGGGGTATAAAGACACTTCTCCACTTGCAACTAACATTATTTTTCTCCTCTTTTTTATGTGTTTGATCTCTGGGACTGTACCTCTTTAGGGTCAAAAAATACAGCATTTAGTTCAAAGGGTTTGAACTACGTGCTCAAGCACTATCCTAACAGTAAAAAGCTCAGACAATACACAGTCAGTTAAATTGGGAGTGAGCTAACAAATGCTTTAAAAAAATCTAGCCTTGAAACAAGCACAGTGCTACAATCACAAGCAGAAATAGGGTAGGCACATTTTGTGGACTTACCCCAAAGACCACAATCTGACTCATATTTAGCTCAGTACACAGGAGAACAACCAGGTGCAAGGGTAGGAAATTACAAAATACTGGATTAAGGTTGGACATCCAACAACCCTCCTGGCAGAAAAATCTTCCATATTAGAAAACAGTTCTCAGGAGAAGCAAAGGAAGCCTTGACATTTGACATAATTAAAAGGAAGGCGAAAACACACTACAACATATGTTGGTTGGAACAAACAGCATTGGCAGGTGAACAGACTGGATGATCTAATGAAAGGTTATTTGCCATTTTTAACTTGCAGGATTCCATACAATGCGAAAAAAACCCCCACAAAACAGAGGGGTCATGAAAGTGGTTTCTGGCTACTAGATGGACTGGTATAACAAATTCAGGACACTTACTGGCCACTGGATGATGAGAAGTAAGAATAAAAAAAACAACTTTCTTTTCAACTTTTAAAAGACAAAGCTGCTTCTTAAGCGTCAATTGTAGGAACATTCAATAAGGAAAAACACCCACTGCAGATGCTCCAGAAAGCAATGTAATTTTTAACAAGTACTATAACACCTTATAACGCCTCTAATCTGATGGATATTGTCCAGCATTCCCATTTGATGAAAACAGTATTTATTAGCTTTGTCTTTGTTCATCTTGGGTTGCGTGTTGGGGATTTTTTCCCATCATAAGTATCCCAACCTCATGATACTTACAGAAACAGCAGTGCAGATGCTGCCAATGCCAGGTCTAATACCCCTGTTTTAGATACATAAAATACCTTGAAAGTGCAAAAGTAGTAAAAACGTGTCATAACTATTTCTCTACGCGAGACCTTTTGTGATCTCAAATGTCAGTAAATAACTTGTTTGAAATCTTGGGACTGAGCAATGTCCTTTCAGTTTACTAAACAAGGCAAATCCTTCCACTGCATCTGCACATTCACTATGAGTCTGTTGTCTTGTATCACAGACTGCAGCTTTTCTCTCAGTATTGAAAATATCACAGCCGGTGTGGTACTACATTCTACTCCACTTGACGATCCAGGCAACTGTTCTAAAAACAGACAACTCCGGGCTGAACAGCACGAGAGACCTAGAAAAGTGCTGCAAATGCATTTTGATAACTCTTGGCAATGTAAATGCTTAACTGTGCTCAAGGAACCAGGCTATAATTTATGCCGTCAACTAGTTTCAAGGGCACGCTAATGACAACTGAGTATTGCCAGGGAACAAGGCAGTTCCCATCATGTTCCCTTCCTTCTGGCCAAGGAGCAAGGAGCTGGTAGATCAAGTTGGTTTCACAGCAGATACTCATCCTCTTCCCTGAAGACATCCTCTTTGGCTGACAGGTTTACAGCTAACATCTGCTAGCAGCATAAAGCATCCCCAACATGGGAAAATTTTTAATAATACGAATTTATTTTTAAAAACTATTTCATTATTTCTTTTTAAATATGCATTCTCTTTAGTTAATACAGAAGAACCATCATGGGTATTTACAGTCATTTCCTATTTTCTTTTCTTCTAAGGTTTTAGGAACGATTGTTGTTACCTTCATTTGTAATCCACTGTAATACATCATGTGCAGCATAGACCAAAAGTATTGGGAAATACTGTGTACTTAATTATCTTCAACAAGTAATTCACTCAATTTTAGTATATGTAATAACACTTCTTTTCAAGTCCCACCATCTAATAACTTAGCAAACTACCTTTTTTCATCTGAGATTATAATCCCAATGAATTTTCATTTTTTAAAAGTCTCTTCAATAGAAACAAAACTTGATGCAAATTTACATCACACTCCAAACACAGAATTAAGTTACATTCTTATTGGAGCTATTTGTGAAATTTAGAAGGAATGAGAAATACAACTTTAGTGAAATCTGCTTTGATTCTTTCTCCACCATCCTCTGTTCCCATTACACTCACAAACAAGTCAATTAACCTTCCCACGCACCATTTCCCCCCACAAAACCGTGTATAGTACTGCCTGCCTGTTTTACAAGAGCACTAAGAGTTTCAGAACATGCAAAGCTCACCCTAACCCACAGGCAAACAACCTCCAGTGCAAAGCTGTTATATAATCACAGACGTGCAGTGTTAAAAGCAGTTAACATCTAATGACAGATTCCAAAATTAGTAACAAAATGTGTACATGCTCAGGCAATAATGCCCTTATTTGAAAAACTTCGTATCAGACAGCTCAGGATAAAAAAGGCTTCCAGTCTTGCGATTTGCCCACAATTTTCAGGTTCTTTTAAATCCCTCCTGTGTCGGTGGGAATTCATAGTGCTCTGCATTTTGCAGGTCCAGGCCATCTGACATAGTGCTTTCTGCGCATGGTATATTCAGGTCTCATAAGCATTCCTGATTTATTCACTAAAGATGTGCTCGTTTCTGTTTTCCCATTACTGAGAAAAATACCACAGGAGATAACAGACTTGGATGCATGTGAAGTGGAGCAGCAGCAGTTAGCAAGCACATGGAATAGTTCATTTTCAGCAATACTTATTAATATTCTGTCCTTTAGGTGGATAATCAGTTTCAAGAAACCAAATGAACACTCAAAACCAGACTGTGAAGACTGTGAACAGAGTCATTGTAAGACTTGAGGGTAGTTTCACAAGGCCAATTTAGACAACTGGAAGTGAAAAAAAAAGAAAAAGGAAAACAAGGCAAAGTATGATGCAAATTGGACCAAAAAACTGTCCCCACATCCATGAATTCCCAAAGCAAAAACAAAACAGGTATGGAAATTGGAGCACACATGATATTCTAACATCTGATGTGAATATTTGGGAAGAGATGGGAGAAGGGAGAAACAATGCAAAAATTCCAAATCCTCCCCATATATTCAGTTCTAAGCAATCTAAAATCCAAGTG
This sequence comes from Nycticryphes semicollaris, assembly GCA_013400055.1. Lineage (NCBI taxonomy): Eukaryota > Metazoa > Chordata > Aves > Charadriiformes > Rostratulidae > Nycticryphes > Nycticryphes semicollaris. Next base: position 3,342,269 of record VXBJ01006458.1, on the reverse strand, counting down.
TCTTACCTCAAGCTTATATGCCCTGTCCCGGCTGAGGGGTTCCAAAGGAAAACTCAGGTTATTCGCTTCTGCCAGAGAACGCAAATCAAAATAATACTTGGCATAAACACTGGAGGGAACATTAATATTGAACTGCAACAGCTCAAGAAACTGGCGTTCCAGCTCATTCCTGCAGAAAGATAAATGTGAAAACATATATTCAGACTGTGCATTCTGAATGTAATTTACTTTAAATTGCAAATGGTACATACACCAAGTGCATTTCTTATTCATGCCAGACGCAATTATCCTAGCCTAAGGTTTGACCTAGTCTACCAAGTTCTGTTGGCATGTGTACGCCGATGAGGAATATGAAAGATGCCGCACCTCGCAGCTGCTGCTGCGATGCCAATCAAACCCAGGCACAGACTTCTGCTAGCGGAAGGGCACCTTGATCAGTTTAAGTCACACAATCTGGGAAAGAAATGCCAGCAGGAAAAACATGCTCCTGTAGTTTCTGCTGTACCTCCACTAGGTGGATCTGCACACACAGCTATGCAAAACCGAAATGCAGATATGCCCTAAATTTGTCAGACATCTCTCATAAACGCTGCAGATTAACACCTAAATTACTGGAGAACTTATTTACTCTCTTCGTCCCTTCATAATCAGTCGTTTTAAACTAGTCATGAAAAACCTAAATTTTTCAGCATACTGTCTTTTCTTTCTTTAATCAACACAATGAAGCAATTTTTCCCTGGACATGCAGTCATAATTCACAGTGGTGATCATTTGTTTTTCAGTACCTAAAACAAATGTGTTTGTCAAAATACCTAATAGGAACAGAGGTCCTATTGGAGCTCCCACCCTGTGAAAACTTTGGTATAGCAATACATTATTACCTACACCAGTACGTTGAAAAGTATGTTAAGAAATAAGCAAATCAACAAAAATAAGGATTTGAAATTTTCATAAATTGCACAGTAACTAGACAACCTACATAATACTTATGCAGTGACTTATGATGTATTCAGGAGAGCAATTTCAAGATATGAGAAATAATAAAAAAAAAATAAAAAATTGGGTGGTAAAAATCAATTCAACCCAAATTTAAAAAGTTACATTTTAAGATGTCTACTGATAAATACAGAGGATTATATTTAAATGTCCTTTCATATTGTCGAGTTTCTACTTTCTGCATGCTAAGCCTAAAGGACTGTTAATGGATAATATAAAGCCTATTTTAATGGAGAAAGACATTGGCTGTACCTCTTTTGAAAAGCATCCCTAAATCTTTAACCATAATACATAGCCTCAGATTCTTACCATCCCCTAGTTCCCAGCTTTGAAGGTTAGATCAGCAGACTAACTATTGCTGAGAAAGAACAACAAAAAAGAAAGGTACAAGTATCTCTTATTTGAATTAATGTAATTTAATTTACCACCATACCCTTCTTCCCCCATACATCTACATTAGATGGCCTTCGCACGTGCTTTCCTGTGGTCACTCCTCAAATTCCCACAGGAACTCGAGGTAATGCCACATCCATACCTATAGATACATTCTGCACTTCAGGTCCTCCCAAGTCCTCTGTCAGCTTTTAGGCACAGTTCAGTGTATTGCTGGTGACTTACTAAACACTGAAAGGTCTGCACAATGCTTTGCAAGGTACACGTGCGTGTGCCAAATGATTCACAGCCCTTGAAGATTTTGACCTACAGTTTTTCTGTTTTATTGATAAAAACAATGACAGCCCATGTCTTACATAGAGCTAGACACTTCAAAAATCATAGTATTGTACTGTCCCAATTACCTGAAAAATAAGAAAAAAAAAAAAAGCCAATCCACCACATTATGGATAGGAGGGGGAAAAAAATAATGGAAAAACTGGCAGCCGGAGTACAAACATCAGATCAACAAGCACCAAAGTCTGCAAGAGGATTCACAAGGAGCCCCAAACACAAAGGCTGTAAGATAAACCAAATACCATATAGAGGGCACGGGCTCCTCAAAGGCTTCTGGTTTTACAGATTCTGAGAATGCTGAAATCTTTATGGATTGAGGACAAGGACTCATCACAGTTAGGCTTAGGGAATGTGCAGTGCAGGAAGAGGGCTGATGCGAGCCTTCCCTCTGAGGGAGCAGGGGTCTGCCACGTGAGTAATGGTGTCATACAGCTCAAGTGCAACTTCTAACAGTAGCAGCATCACATGTGTTTGTCAAAAACAATAACCTCTTTTTTCATTTCCTTTCACACCATCACAGTATGCCTCACCACCCACCTTCAAAAAAAAGCCCTGAGAATCAGCAATTTCAAAATTCATATTTATAACCATTCCTGATTAATACTGTCACATGGCACAGTCAAACCTGTCAGTCTGCTTCAAGCTGCTCAGTGCCCTACTGCAGCTTGTGTCCCAGCTTCAGAAACACTTTAAAAGCTCCCAGATTTGCCTTGGAGGAGTGAATGAAGAGAGGCCCTTACTGCCGCTGAATACCCAAAAGCACGAGAAAAGGATCACGGGAAAAGCAGCTTAGCAAAATCATACAGGAAACACAAGGAACAGTCAAGGATGCATTATCAATCTGTTCTGCATGGAATAATATTGCACACAGAAATCTGAAGGGCCTCGTTTTAGCTTCTTGTCCCCTTACTCTACCTTTTATTTTGGAAATTAATTCTGTCTGGGTTATGTTGGAAAAGAAGTATCATCGACCATCCTTAAAGTAGCTTACATATTTTCAAACAGAAACTGAAATGGCATTATGTGGTTTTTCCCACCTCTATTTTGAAATGAGAGTTTGCCCCAAAACTAATGAAAGTACCTACACCATACAATTGCAATGCAAGCTTTGTGTTTTTCACTTTGACCTGGGGGAAAAAAAGCCACTTTATTTTATTGCTTGTTAACTGCTGTATTAATTGCTTGTTAGCACAAGATTTAGAGATGACTTTTCTAATCATAGAAAGTTTAGTGTTGGAAGGGACCTTAAAGATCATCAAAAGTTAAGTTCCAACCCTCCTGCCATGGGCAGGGACACCTCCCACTAGACCAGGCTGCTCAAAGCCCCATCCAGCCTGGCCTTAAACACTTCCAGCGATGGGGCATCCACAACTTCCGTGGGCAACCTGTTTCAGTGTCTCATCACCTTCACAGTAAAGAATTTCTTTCTGGTATTTAATCTAAATCTCCCCTCTTCTAATTTAAAGCTGTTACCGCTTGTCCTGTCACTACACCCCCTGACAGAGTCCCTCTTCAGCTCTCCTGTAGCTCCCTTCAGATACTGGAAAGCTGCTATAAGGTCTCCCCGGAGCCTTCTCTTCTCCAAGCTGAACAATGCCATCACATAAAACAAACAAAAAAAAAAAAATGGAAAAAAACACAAATTCTTCTTGGGAGGTTAAAATGCTACATTTTTAACATCTTGGAAACAAAACCAGCAGAACACAGGATGACGGAAAAACCCAAGCCCAAAAGCATTAATTTTGAATAATGGCAATAACCAAGTGAGTGATCATCTAAGGGTCATTAGGATGACAACATTTTGTTTTCCTGCCTTACATGTTGGTCTACTGTCTGTAGTATGACAGTAAATATTGCTGAAGTGAATACATGCAGGCTCATTGGTGTGGGGGTTTCTGTTAAGGCATACATTTAAACACACTGCAGGTCTGTCTTCATCACCGTGTATGAACAACCAGAGGTAAAACACACTTCAACCAGAAAACAAAAATAATTCATGTCTTTTATGTAAGCAACTATCACGCAGACCTCATGCCATCTAGCAGTATACACCACGTTTAGATACAATGCAGATATACAAACTTTATATAATTTATGAGAGAACTTCCTGTCCCCCTCATACACACAGATCTTGGCATTCATTGACAAAGATAAACATACTGAACTCACATGTCTTCGACCGTGATATCTTTCAGGATCTGGCAGTAATCCACGTTCCACACTGCTTGGTCATCCCAAACTTTGGATGCCAGCAAAATTGCACCCAGTACAATTCGCTTCCAGTTTGCTGGACAAATATCTATCTCTGCATAAGTTAAAAGTCTTTCAAGATATACCTGTGGAAACACAACAAAATCAAGACTTAATCTATTTTGCTATTAAGTAGAAATTAAAAAGAACACTATTCTCATAAACCCATTCCAGTAATTTTAAAACAGTAATCTGCTTTCAAGACGATGCTTATATAAAGTTGTAGATTTAAACACATACATTTATGCCAAACTCAAGATTGGATGTGCTAAGTTAATATTTTAGTTGGCCTTTGCCTTCTGTTCATATAACCAGAAACAAAACTGTTATTTTTCTATCTGTAACTGTTGCTAACATATTCACATGCTGGAATGAATTCAAATGATAGTTTAAATAACTATTAAAATAATAACGTAAATAAATAAAATGCTAAGTACTAGTGAGGAAGGCAAGGGTATGCTACCAATAACAATTACTTATTAATTGCAATTAAGAATCATTTAGATGTGGTGTTGGGGCATATGGTGTAGGAGAGAACTTCTTAAAGTAGGGCTGATGGTTGGACTCAATGGTCCCAAGGGTCTTTTCCAACCTGCATGATTCTATGATTCTACTAGCTTTCATATAAACAGCCAGCATGTCATGCAGGGCCCCTCTGACAAGCCTGTGTGAAGAGGTCCTATAGGCACCTACAGGGTGGACAGAGGAACAGCTACCACAGAAACAGTAAACTAAACAGGGGAAAAGTATCCGCTTAGGAGACAATGCATAATAGTTCCCTCTGGACTGATAAACTCTGGAGATGAGTAACAGCAATCCTATTGGATCCACAAGAACTGAGAAACTCAGGATGCCGCGGTCTGGCCCAATCTGACTAAGGCCATCAATACAGGCTAGCATCAAGGACAGCTCACATGACCAAGACCTCATCCAAGAGGGTGGTGGCTACTATTTATAAAGCCTACAGGATTATTTACACATGTCTGATCAAACGAGACCATGGAGGGATTTCCTGGACATCTAGCAAAAAGCTGCTGCGGGTGGGTGCAGCATGGCCCTCTGCTTCTGACCATGGAGCTGGCCTGGCCCCCCAACTGATGCTCCAGGCAGGGAAGATGGGTGAATGTGTCAGAGATCAATGGGAGAGCGCAAGTCAACGTGCTCCATCAAAAGTTTACTGCTAATGATAACAGCATCTCAATTATGTTAATAGTCACAGACCAACAAACAAAATGTATTCTAAGAAACACCAGCTGTGGGCAATCTGTATGATTGCTCTGGCCCCTATTAGGGAAAGAGAAATTGCAATTATGAGTAGTTACGTGTGAGGTGAACAAAACTGAATACTTCTGCAATCCATGACATTTAAACAGTTTACAGACCAGCTGAGAAGACACACAATAAATCTGCAGTTTGACTAAATTAATGCTTCTTAACACCTAATTAAATAACACCCAAAGGATACCTAACATATATAAAAAATTCCATGTAGAATACATTCTCATAAGAATTTGACGGAAAAGGGGAAGGGATGCAAAGGAGGGAATCTTTAAAACCCAGAACAGCTTACTTGTGATTTTCTACAACATTTTGCACTCATACAAGCACACAGAGTTCCTTCAGTGACTTCTGCATCTTGAAAGGTCTAGCATTAGTAGAAAATATTATTCAATTAATCATAAAATAATGATTAATGTCTTTTGAAGCTCATGTATTTTTATTAGTCCACAGTAACATAAATTAAATCATTCATAGTTTTGTTCATTAATTTTCACAATTATGATATGTACAAGTAATTAGAGCTTGACAACACAATAATCAAAACCAGAGACAGCTGTTGTATAATTTAAAATTTAACAGAAAAAAAAAGTATTTTATGAAAAACCATTCAACATCTGAGTATGTGTACACAGACAGCCCACAAAATGAACTGTCTCACACATTCAGTAGTATAAAAGGCATACTGAGCAAGAAAATAACAAGCAAAATACAAAACACAGTATTTCTTTCATTCCAAGTGGCCACCACAAAGTGTAAGTTCTTTGCTTCCCACTCTTACTGAAGGAAAATAAAACTGAAGTTACAGAGTCTGTAACGGTCATTAATACCAGCATATTACAATGAACTCATGTGTCAAAAGTATACAGTTTTCTCTCCTCAACAGATCACCTCTCCCAAGCTACAGATTTCTCACTTCACTCTCAGGCTGTTTCAAACAGGTTTCACTGCACTCTTCTGGCAATGATTTGCGGAAATTGAGGTGCAGTCATTTATCAAATTAGTAAATTCTGCTCTGATTCAGAAGAAAACTTTTGTTACTGCCTTCATTGGCATCATGGAACTGAACTTGTTGTGCAGTTTCATTTCTCACCCATGGAACCACTTGCCGTGCATGAAGGAGCAGAACTTGAAACTTGAAGTGCTTCCACACAACAAAACAGACACGTTTACTACAACCAACAATTAGTCCTGATACACTACTCTATAAAAATACAGGTTTGCATTTATTGAGGTATAACCTATTCTTTGTATTTTATAAAAGAACTTATAATACCCTCTTCACCGCATAGTGATAAAAAGCAATTAGGTGGTTAGTACTCTTACAGGAGTCTACCCTGACTGACAGAAACTAGCAGGAGATTCTGTGAGATACTCTGATGAAAGTACAATAGATATGCAAAATATCATACCTACCTGAAAGGCTGCATATTTTATAAAAAATAGAACACTGCTTGGGATTCTGAAAGACCAGCACTTTGTTATAAATTTTAAATACCTATTCTACTACCAGCACTGAAGGAAATTTACTTCTGCTCTAACAAAAGAAAACTTAAAACACTCTTTTAAGATATAAGTTTTAAAATAATGTTGAAGTTTTTTACTTACCTATTTAATTTTTTTTTTTTTTTTTAGATTATGACTGTTTTATAGATATTTACTAAAACTCACAAAACATTTAGAAAATATTTATTCCAAGTTTTGGGGATAGCTGCACCTTCAAATAAATACTACACTAAATTTAAACAAATAACAAAAACAAAAAAAGAAGCGTACATAAAACATGGTAGATTCAGAGAAATCTTATTTGGAAAAACATCATCACATTGATACTACCAATCCCAAAATAGTTTCAATGAAATTTTGAAACTATAGAATACTGAAAACGTCTGATAGTTACAGTATGTTGGATATTACAGACTGGTCAAATAAAACAAAATTCTCAGTAAAAGACCTTTGACTTTCTCCTCAAAGTGTTCTCTATTATTCTTGCATTAACGAGGAATTAACTTTAATCTTGTTTTAAATACTTTGTTGAACTCTGTCTACGTCATTAGACACAAAAAGACATGCATAGCAAACATTCAAAAATCTCTGTGAAAACAGAAGTTATCCTCAGCTACAAAGTCAGAATATTTACAGCATGAGACCTCTGGCTGAAACTGTGGATTTTTTAGGCTTTTTTTTTTTTCCCATACGAAACTTATAGGTATCAAGATATCATAAAACTAAAGTTTAATATTCAAGAGGCCAGATGCCAGACTCCTGAATACACCATTTCTTCTTTAGATGTGATTGCCATCGCCATCCTAACTCTGAAGAAAATCATAACATTACCCTATAATGCTGTAGAACGAAATAGCACTAAGTGTTCAAAAACGTATTTTCCTTCATAAGGAAGGGAAAACACTAAGTACAAAATTACAAATTCCAAATTATGCATCAAGGCCATCATTAAAAACAGTGTTTTGACTTTTTAGTCAGAACATCACTCTAAAAAGATATTGATGTGTAAAATTGGTATTGGGAGACCCAATCTCGCCAGAGTCGACACTACCCAATGGTTCAGTTTAAAAAGACGCCTTTTGTTTTCCAGTCAGCCTGGGTAAACAACCCTTTACACACTATTTTACACAAACCAACCTGTTCCACTTTGCAAGCGAAGCTTATGAACAAACAGCATTCCCTGGAATAGTCCCTGGGAAGCAGAAGACTAACCTAAAGCAATACACTGTTAATCAGGGAGCTTCATAAGCAGAAAGCACATAGAAGCTATAATATCATGCCACTCTTAAATTAGGAAATGAACTTAATTTGCTTTACATCAGTGCTCAATTTGATCCCTTACTGTTAACGCAAACCTCTTAAGTTTCAACTTCCCACATGCAGTTTTAGTAGATTTTGAATGAATACTCCACATCTACAGATACACAAAGCATACAAAAATCAGAAAATATTATCCTTTGTTACATGCAGCTCTTGCTTAGGAATGAAGAGAAAAACAACAACAACAAAAAAGAGAAAACCACTAAGGATGCTGTTGTGGGCTCAAATTCAAAAGCATTCAGAAAAGAAAAAGTAAACTGATAAGAACAGAGAATGATATTGCAAGGAAAGACATAAATAAGTCATAGCAGACGAACTTACACCTAAGTAAAAAAGCAGCATAAACTTGCTACTACCTTCCCACCAGCACACACTCAAGAAATCAGCTTAAAAAATTAAAGAAGAGCTTGATTACCATAGCTTCATTACCATAGCTTCATTACCATATTTGAGCATCTTCCAATAGCACTTTGAAGGATATGAATAATCGCTCTCGAGTTCTTGGTGATAACTAGGGCTTAACTCCAGACATACGGTTTGCTGGAGTGAGACTCTGTATCATCTTCCAATAAAACTGAAGCTGATAAATACCTCGCCAGGAGAAAAGTGCTTAGTGTGGCTTCTGGATTCTTTCTTCAAAATCCTTTAAAAGAGGGCATTTTGTTTTGTTCACTTGCTGTGGCCTCCTTACTCAGTCTTGGGTTTTAAGTGTGTGTGTGTTCAAGTAAGAGAAGACAGGAAAAGAGCAAGATGTCTTCTTGCAGCAAACATTTGTAAAAGTTTATCGAGGTCCTCAGCTCCTGTGGGAATTCACTGTAATCTAGGACTTGTCTCCCAAAGACATGCCCACAATGTCATATAAGCACAGTTCTTCAGCTTTCAACCAATCCCACTCAGTCACACATACAGTCCATTCTAGCTCTCTCTAGCTCTAGCTTGGAGAGAACAAGGTGATGCTACAGAGAGTGAAATTTAGGCAGAGGAAAGGTTGGTACATATTTCAGCTCTCACCCTACTGATGTAAAGCATCCTCATAAGAGCAGCATACACACAGCCAAGTGAGCTCTGTCTCCTACACAAACGTGAGAAAGTTTGTTACTCCTGACAAATGGGAGCTGTTGACTACTGTTTTTAACCGTGGAGAACTTCAATACATTAGGCCCAGGCCATGGTAACAGCCCAAGCACCAAGATTTTCACTTTGATGGGACATCAGAGTAAAAAGGAGAGGTAGAGTCTGCCATGTGCTCAGCAACCCACGCCACGGGAGGGGGATGCTCCTGGCTGCTGCAGGGATGTGCTGAATCAGTGCAGACTTCTGGAGAAGGGCCAGGCGGCGCCCAGCCCGTTCGAAGAGGAAGGCTGGTGGGTGGTTACTCGCTACGCTACTCATCCCAAACAAACTCATGGCTGGTGGGAGAACACCACCTGCTTTTGCTGGCAAAAGCAACCGAGCCTTCCCACATGCAGGCAGGCACGCTCCATCTCATTAAATAAATTAAAAATAAATAAATATATCACTAAAAACGTTGACTCTGTAACAGTAAACGTGATACATGGAATTGCCATTTGTATGCAGTTATGCCTGTACATCAAACAGCGTCTTAAACACGGGTCATTTTCTTAAACATCAGGTTTTTATCAAACAGAAACGGGAATCTGTGAGTATTATGCAGTTCAGCATATTCATGCGTTGTAATGATTTTCACTGGCTTAATTTTAATTTCCAGAAGCAAAACACTTTCCACACTTTCTTTAGGACTAGCTGCTGTAAAATCATATAATAAATCTGAATTTTAAGAGCTCACTGTAGAAAAGAATATTGTACCTCACATCTTCCAAAATGCTGGAAGAAATGTACTTATGTGTCAAGAGACCAAAAAATGCAGAAGAAATAATGTGAGCAACGCTTTATTTTTTTAAACTAAAAGTCTGAAAAACTCATCTCCTCTGGATTTATTTCAGTAGGTGTTTCTTTACAGAACCAGAACTAATAAACGATAAAATGAACTTTTAGTATCTAGAAGATGTAAGTTAAAATAAATGCTGTGATGTGCCTCCACCCACTTTTAACAGCTGCACCCATGTTTAAGAACAGAACTAAAGCTTGGAACAAATTGAAGCTGTTATACCAATCTTAATTTTCTTCAATTTAATTGATCCTTTGAAGTGCATCTTCTGAAAGTAACCTTCCATGGCAAAACATCTGAGCACTATTCTACTAAACACTCAAAAGCTGAATTCCAAAAAGACAACAGAATTATTCTGCTTTAATTCAACACCTAGTTCTCCTCATACACTTTAATAGCTTCCCAGAGCCGTCTTCATCACACCTTCCATGACCCACTTAGTTCTATGACTGTAAGTCATTTTACAGAATGATAACAAGACTATTTAAATAAAAGATTAAAGTTACTGATGTGCCATCAACAGAAACTCTCAGTGGCTTCAGTCAAACAAGGTATCATTCTGAATTTCTCCCAGCTTGCAAACACCAAGTATAACTCAGTGTTAATACCAACAACACTACCATCTTTACAACTCATTTGTAACATAATTCTACACCTAGCTGAAATTAAAATGTCATTCATATCCTGAAAATACCAGTGAACATTGGTTCATCGATACATTTTTACTTGCAAACTGAATACCTCAGAGTTCGATATCTCCATTATTGGTCTACTGTGTCTGGGAATGAACACATGGTTTTGCACAACTGCCAGTCCAGCAAGCTTTGATGGACAACACAACTCATTGGAGACATTTTAATAACTTGAGCACATGTCAGAAGACACACGCGGTACAGAGTTAAGATTTCAGAAGGGCAGTATTGGATTATTATTTTCCACCTCTTCCTACAGACTTGCACCAAGATTTTGCAATAACTGACCTTCACACTTGGAAAAATCAGCAAACTATTATTTAGTCATAAGTGAAACCAATAGGGTGATTTGCCTTTGCTAGGAATTCACTTATCTGAATTAAAAAGAATTTAATTCTATTAATTAAATAAAATTACCACTCTGTGGGTATAGATAATCCCAAATGCACTTTGAGTTCAGTGAACTCTGGAGAGGTTCATTAGTGTAGATGTAGCACCACAGGAATGTAGTTAAATAGCTTCCAAATCCATTTCAGGTCCAGCAGAGGTACAGAACTGATTTGTTTCAGCAAATATCTTGAGCTCATAAACCTGCCAGACCCAAAATGACTCCACGCTGAGCCAGTTTGCATGCCTCTGATCTTAACTCCCAGGACTTGCACTTGCAGTAGCATGGTGGAGAAGCATTTAGCCATCCATTATGATCACTAATGCTCGGGAGGTGTAATTTTTTTTATCCAAGCACAGAAGCATGAGGTGGCACAAAGCTAACCAGATTGGCAACAGCATCCAAGCTCCAGCAACACTGCTCCAGCAGGACCACTGCTGAGCCAGTACTAATCCCCAGGGTGATTATCTGCAGTTGGGTGAATCCATCCGAGACTTCCCGAGTGTCTGATGGAAACCCCAGCATCCAATGTTGTCCCAGTTATCTACGATGTCCTGCTCCCCATGATCCTGGATAGCAGAGAGCTGGTTACACAACATCCCAGTCAACAGAACATAAAATGTTTGAAGAAACTGAAAACTAAAGATAGCACTGAAGAGCTCAGTTTTAATTAATGTGAAACAGCTTCTCATTTTTTCCATCTCAGAGGGCATTACAACATACTGTGTTTATTATATAATACTCTCAAGAAGAAATAAAAGTTAAAATACCAGAGGAGATTTATTTCCTCTTTTCTTTCTTTTTTCTGCTTCAGGATGATATATACCAAATATGAAAGTGTCCAATCATTTCATTTCAATATTTCATAATCCAAAGGAACACTCAAATGTTATTAAAACCTCACTCTAGTATTCTTATAGAAGTTTTGTGTCTCTTTGTGACTTCATTTTGAAGGTGTTCAATTTTAACCTCCAATATCCCACTGATATCTCTTATCACACTGGAGTTGCACTCTAAGCACCCAAAATACCGGTTTTGCAGGATTTTTGACTTCCCTGAAACAATGGAGCAAGATACCTATGGAGGTTATGAAATTTCCACCCTTGGAGAAATTCAGAACTCAACTGGGCAGGCCCTGATCAGCCTGATCCAACTGGCTGTGCTTTGAGCAGAGGCCAGACCTGGAGTAACCTCCAGAGTTCCCTTCCAACCTGAATTAGCTTGTGATAGCATCTGTCTGCAACACTGGAGTTTCCTGTGGTGCAACACAGAGAGGTCAGAAGTTCTGTGCTGCCTCCAGGGAGGCTGAGTGTGAGTCCTCAGCACACTACAGAGGAACATCACGAACATTACTAGACCAATTCGGAATTTTGAGGCAGCAGCAAGAGCAAAGCATTATCTTTTCTCATGCTGTTTTTGTACTGCTCTATGTCAAATTCTATCTCTGTTTTAGCAATAAAACTCTAGTGGTTCTATTTATTTCTCACTTTATTCACATTGACAGAAAGAAGAAGATATTTTGGGTATTTTAATTACCCTAATTGAGAATTTACAAATGAATGTGTGTTTCCAAAACCCTCCTTCCCTCCCTCTCCCTTTTAAACTCCATACGAACTCACTAAGTAGCCCACACCATAAGTTGCAGGAGCACAGGGCAACTAATGAAACCAGTTTCTATCCCAACACATCATGAAGAAACACACAGTTCTTTCTCTTTAATGAGAAAACTTCAGTGTTCCACAATGTCTCGAAACTAAAAGCATATCTTCACAGAAAATACTGTAATTGGTCGTGGATCCCATATACCCAAATTACAGCTCTAATTCAATCATTAAATCGCCATATGCTCTGTTCTAAGCAACCAGCCAGTTCCCTACCACGACTCTCCAGAAATAACTGTGCTTTGCAGTTGCCCAGCTGGGCATTTAAAATGTTCCACAAAGGTCTGGTGCCATCCATTTGGTGGAAAGGGATATCACATCATCAAGGCCTTGCAAATTAATCCAATTTTTTATTTTTTGAGAATAAATGTTGAAAAAGAGTAATAAACACAGTCAAACTCTGCAAATGTGAATAACTATAAAATACCATTGTAGATATTTGTAGGAAGCACTAATGGAGCCGAGAGAAGTCACACATCTCCAGGTTTGCCCCATAATCAACTAATTTTAATACAAAGATCTATAAGACATAAAAAATGCACTCAAACTATTAAGCAACATCGCAGTGTAAAACTGGGATCAGTATTCATTCTTTGCCCACACAAGAAGCCCTTAGAGAAGCATCAGAAAACAGACACCCATTCTTTGAAGGAATGTCCTCTTCTCTCAAGAATCTGAAAAAAAATAAATAATGCCCATCCCCCAGCTTCAATATTCACTTTTTATAAAGTGGTTATCCCAGTAGACCTAAGGCAACACTGGACTGAGAGATGTATAGGTATGAACCAATTACAACGCATGTGTTCTGTATTAGACTGTAGTCAACAGATATGACTAGTCCTAAAACCGGGGACCAAAACCTGAGTCTTCTGCTCCCACCAGTGCCCAAAGCACAGGCACAAAGCCCCTGTTCCTCTTGCCTGTCTCTGAAGTGTATCCTGACCCACACCTGGCTGCCAAGGGGCTCAGGATCCACAGCACAGGAGGAGAGACCTTCTGTGCCTGGGAGACCCTCCTCAGAAGTGGCAAAGCAATGGGTTTTGTCTACCTCCCAGAGAATGCTTGAAGCCCAGGCCAAAGTGGCCACTGACAACATTGGACACACAGAACTCTTCTCATGGACTTCTCACATGGGGTGGAGCCCAGCTTCAATGTCTTGCCTTGCTCACCCAGCTGCACTCACGGGTCTCTTATGGTCACTGGATGGAGAGTGACAGCTTTCAAACCAGGCAATAAACTACTTTACACAGTACTCTGAGGTCTTCAGAAGAACCTGCATCTTCCATTAACTGCGTAAGGATCAGTAGTTACATTGGGCCAGCTGAAAAGGACCTGGGCTGCACATCAAGTGTCTCTGTGGTCTCTGATTGCTCTGATCATTCTTTCGTGTTTTTGTTTACTTTTAAACAAATATCAGACCAGAGGATATGGTCTGAAGTTGCGGCATAGGAGGTATAGATTAGATATTAGGAAGAATTACTTTACTGAGAGGGTGGTCAGGCACTGGAACAGCCTGCCCAGGGAGGTGGTGGAGTCACCAACCCTGGAGGTATTTAAGACACATGTAGATGTGGCAATTCAGGGCATGCTCCAGTGCCCGAGATTGTTGGGTTGGGTGATTTGTTTTGGGGGGGAGGGTTGGTGGGTTTTTTTGTGTGTATGGTTGGACTCGATCACAAATGTCCCTTCCAACCATGAACATTCTGTGAAGATTAAATACCTGTCTTTCTAAAGGAGAATTCATTCTTACATACTTCAAATTTCAAATTTCCCATTATCAAATCCTCTCAGTCACCGTGTGAACTTCGTAACGTATTTCAAAACCACACTCTCTGAACTGCACAGAAATAACTCAGCTCACATACTGTATGTACACATCACTGTATCTGATCAGTCTATAGCATACAGACCTACCATACTGCCTATTTCCAAATGCAAAAATGCATCCTCTCTGAAGGATGGACACTGAAGTATATTAGGAACCTTAGATTTGGCCTATTTGCACAAAACTCAGAAAGTCATGCCAAGACAAAGTAGAAAACTTGGACCATTCTCCTCTTCAGGTCTACTTAACAGGGTTGTTTCGCTTTTACAGAACAAAAGGACAAAGCATAAATATTTAATTATCTTAACATGCAAACACTGTATTGTTTTCCTGTTGGTATGGAAAATGCTCCTGCCCACATTTTGTTTGTTATTCAACTAATAGATTAACGTAAGTACAACTTGTCACCTCTGCACTTGAGGACATGGTGAAAAGACAGTTTTAGCAAGGGTGGGAATGCTCTGGTTTGGGAGAGAAGTGCATGTGCAATATTTTTCTCACCACCTCAGGTCACAGAGTACAGTTCAGCTGTTCATTGGGACAAAAAACATTATTTGCAAGACTTTAAATTAGCAACATAATTAATTCTTAAAACTAATTTTATTCTTATGGCATTATTTTATAAATAATGTGAATTAGTATTTAATTGTTTCAACCCGAGATTTTAATTTTTCACCTCTCAGTAAGGGAAACCTCTCGGCGGCTCTGGAGGCTGTGTGAAAATTAAATTTTTTGTTTAATTATAAATTGGTTTTGCTGTAATAGCGGAAGCTTTAATTGCAATATTTTAATTAAGTGCTTGAAGCAACACAATGCTGGCTTTTTTGCTGGAGACTAGCTTATCTAACAGTCTGGAGTTTCACGTTTACTCGGCTCCTGTGCCTCCCGTGCAGCCTGTTCTATCACCAATTGTAACTGCTGCTTCTACCTGGCTAATGGCATCCAAAAAGACAAAGAGCAAGTGCATTCAGCTACACACCTTTGACCATGTTAATAACGTGGGCAGTAAAGAGGGGTGGCTAGGACTGCTTAAGAAAGAATTAAAGTGAGTGAAAGAAAGATACCAGTTGTAGCATCTTGTTCAAAATGTACTGTGATCTCCACAGATATACTTTCTGCCTTCTGGCAGCGCTCCCAGGAGGAACAAGTGGCAGACAGGGCTATCAGATTGCTCTCAGACGGATGGCCAGACTATGGCAAAACATAAGCTCCAGCAAGAAAAGCTGCTCTCTTCTTCTCCAGACAGGGTATCAAAATCAAAAGCACTTGGAGGGTTCATAAATAGCTGTATCAACACTATTTAAGATTTCAGGAGTGTGGGGAGAGGGGAAGAGTTGATTGCTTCTTAACAGATTAATTTTCACATTTGAACATGTCAGAAACAACATGATCTGTCTCTTGGGCCCCTCCTGATGACACTAACAAGTAAAGAAATGGGATTTAGAAGTATGGAGGTAACTGAGAACAACAGCAGCAGAATT
This sequence comes from Nycticryphes semicollaris, assembly GCA_013400055.1. NCBI lineage: Eukaryota > Metazoa > Chordata > Aves > Charadriiformes > Rostratulidae > Nycticryphes > Nycticryphes semicollaris. The sequence continues at coordinate 3,326,234 of VXBJ01006458.1, read as the reverse complement.
TCATAGTGGTAAAACACTATTTATCCAACAACACTAAAGCTGTCTGGAAAGAACGGTCAGGCAGGTGCCATTATGCTGAAAACATGGTCACAAATAGCAGAATAATAGTGCTGATAGCCTGCACCAAATCTATCCACAAACATCTGCATCGAGAACTCAGCTATAAAGCTGTTTATCTATTAACATTGTGCTGCATAAAAAACTCAAGGCATCTAAGTTTTCAAGCACTAATAACTACAGAATCTGCCTCTGCAATACAACAAATGAGTTAAAAACACTTATGCTTCATTGAAGATCACACCAGAAGAATTACTTGCAGGGAAACCACATAAGAACCAGACGAAGCAAGGAAGTAGTGACAAATTAAAGATATTTAAATATTTGCCTGGGTTAACAAGATTTGTGGGGAAGAACTTTCCATGCATTGCAATAACAGGAAGATGTTAAAAAAAAAAAAAAAAGGCTTCTTCCTTTCTACTAAACAGTGCCCTCATTGATCAAATAACCTAAGATTGAACAACAGATAAGTACAACAAGGTTCCACAGTATTTTATGCCAGATTAATTAAATTACACAAGAACATAATGATTCACACAATGTATCTTTCCTCCAGCAGAAATCACTTAGGAAGCAAAGGGAGAAGGAGAAATACTTAGTGAAATTATGTAAAAGAGACAGACATAATGTCATTTCACAGAACAAGTAATGGCTGGGTCAAGTAACTAGGTAGAGTAATAGAGTAATGCTTCAAAACGGAAGGGTGGAGCACTGCAGGGTGTTTCTTGTCCTATTTCTCTCATATTCCTGTTCTGTACTAGCTAGTATAATTCATTCTGACTGAAGAAGAAAAGACTAACAACTAATCTTTGAAGACAAGGGAGCGAGATTAACAGAGGAAATGAATAGGTCTGGGCTTCCAAATCCACGTTCTCCAATTTCCCTTTCTTCTATCTAAAGTGCATAAGAAAGCTGTTACGAAACCACATCTTGTAGTGGTAAAAAAAAATTTGTTCTTTTAAAATCTCTGAGTCAAGAACATGGCCAAAATCGTGCCTGAAAGCTGAAGAGGCTTGTCAGAGTTGGCAGGATAAAAATTCAGGAAAATAAATAAATTCTCAGCTGGTGGAGATCATTTTAACTCCTTTAATCTACATTGCTATGCTGATCCACACCAGCTGAAAATCTGAACCTTCTTTTGTGTCATGCTATTTTTAAGTAGCTAAACTTCAGTCTTAAGTACAATTGTTCAGTCCTATGATGTGGTCCTGAAAGACAAATATTGTGCAAGTAAAAAAGAGCCATCACCAACATGTCCCAGTCACTCACCAAATCCTTCATGGGCCCGTCAATTCCTATTAGTGCTATTAAATTACCTACAGCTGTTCCCAAATCTCTGCTGGGAGCTACAATGATAAACGCCACAAAAGTGGAAGCCCTTCTGCTTTTAACATTCCCTCTTGTTCCCAGCACTTATGCCACCTGTGTTTTCTATTAGTCACCTTGGTGGCCTGCAACATTTTCACTGTGAAGGCTTTCACAGTAACCCTGGCTTTCATGTCATGTGTTACCCAATCTCTTCTTCCATCACTTACTCTCCCCAAGAAAATGAACTGTAATATCTCTTCCCATCAAGAAATTCTCTTGGTCTCCACGGTGAGAAAAAAAATTCCCTGGCATGACCTAAATCTATTAAGTCATACAAACCCAAGCTTTGGGAACAAAACTAGGTCTGTCAGATCGTTGATGTCATCTCTCAGACACTCACCAGGGTGACAATGGCACATTCAGCAGTCAGTTGAGCAGCACTGAACAACGTCCGGACAAAGCGGTAAATCTGTTTCTGCTCCGGGTCATGTTTGTCATAGTCTGGTGGCACTTCGGATTTCTAAGGAAGAAACACTTCCAAATAGGTGACTGAAACAAAACGAAGCAGACAGAAAGAAAGACAGTTCACATGAAAGGGAAGAAGAGGCAGATGAACTTACCGAGAGGGGATGAAGGTTTTCATCAAAAATATCTAAGAGCATTCTTCCGTCTGTGTCCCTAGAAGGTATTAAAACCAGAGTGGTGTCATTATCTGGACATGACAACACACAACACACAGCTCTCAGACACAAGTGTATCATTAAAACTCCAATGCCCCCTCATGCTTGCAGAGTGTTTAGAAGCACTGCAGAAATGTGGTTTTCAAAGAGAACCTGGATCTATTCTGCCATGAGCTTTATGTGTAATACGAAATCCGTATTACAAAGTACGCTAAAATTTTCACTTTTTAATGCCTATGACACATAGCTTTTATGCTCTCTACAATGAGAACTTTTCACAGCCTAATAGGTACTACTATAAACTTATAGTAAAATCAGCACAGCTTACTTCATTTTCTTAACCTCATGTTAATCCTTGCAATTTCTTCCTCCTCTGTTGTCAACATCATGAACATTTACAAATACACAACACTATTTTTACAGTCATCTTTTAGTTAGTACTTATACACTTTTTATTTATTTGGGAAACCCTATCCTACTAGTGGTTTCTGAAAGCAAAAAGGACTGCTTACAAAAAAAAAAAAAATAAAACTCGGACAAATTAATATTCCTATTCATTGGTTTTATTTGCAATTTCTCTCTCAGATCCCTGCTGCTCAAGACCAGCATGCAAGAAGATGCAACTCTACCAGCCTAACAGCCAGTATGCAATATAAGATTTTTGCTGCATGTAACATTGGCAGGAACACTAACAAGCACAAAGGCCAGTGGTATAACAGTACCAGTTAGAACTGGACACTTTCTGGACAGATGCATCCATATGACCTACTTATTACAATCCCATCTTTATTTATAGCATCCCTGGTACTCTGGTCACAGAGTTCTTAAGAGGGAAACCACTGAATATGTTTTCTGTCTTTACTCAACAGCACGTGTCTCTCAGAGCACGCAAACATGAGTTTTACAGTGGATTCATGTCTACAAAATGCACTTCTTAGCAGCTAACCTTTAAACCTCAACAACTGAAGGTGACATTTTGGGTTTTGCTACAAAGCCTGCTGACACTGGAAGCAAACACTGTGGAGTTTGTTTCATTTTTAAAAAGGAGTCCCTAAATTAGAACAACCCTCCCCCCAGATTTAGATATTTACTAGAAAATTCCTAATGAGCAAGGATTGTAGGCCAACTTCTTTTATCGCTCCATAAAAAAGCTAGTATCTTATGGCAGAACCAGTCTCACTGGAATCCTTGATGTGCTACAGTAAACTGTGGCCCTTCACAATGAGAAGAGGGAAAGAGGGAGAGAATTTCCTATTTATTTCTTCACGCTGTAGCTGCTGTATACTATACAGGCACATTTGATTTCCCTCAAAAAAATCCATTACACAGAAAAACAAGAGTTAATAGGTTTTTGTCTTCATTAGAACAAATTCACATTGTTATCTTTCAAAAAGGAACCATCTACTAATTGATCTAAGTATTTTTCATGCTTAATTTGTTGGGCTTTATTTTATTTATTGATTTAGTACATTCAGCAATACTTATGCATTCCTCTGAAAACAAGACAGGTGTAGTCTTTTACCACTTGTTGAATAGCTAAGCACAACAAAAGCTGCAGGAAGCCAATCAATGTAGCAATGATAGGAGACACTGGGAAAAGAAGGAATGATAACTAGAATGCTACAATCAAATGATATGTGGGAAACATATAAAGCATTATTCTGATTCATGTTTAGTTTCTAAAAAAGCTGGCATTGGTGAGACTTTGGAGTATTTGGAAATAATTTAGTTTTAAGCCTACTGTGCAAGACAAAAGGAACAAATAAATATGGTCTAAAAAGAATTCCTCTCTGGCAAAGCAGGTGTTTGACTCATTTTCTGTCAAAATCAACCTTGAGTCTATGTAAGTTACAGTGGTTTCTTACTCCCCACCCTCTGTAATGAACCAACATCTACCACATACGTCAACAACTTCCTTTTTGCCTATAATGGCAGGAAACTGAACATATGTTTTGTTGTTGCTGTTTCAGCAGCAAGTACAACTGAATGCTGTTGTCACGTTGTCGATCCATTCCTAGATCAGAGCCAACCAAAGACAGAACAGTCATTTCACACCCTTCATTTCAAAGTCGTTAATTGACGTACACAAGCCTGTTCCAGCGTTACTGGTGAGACCATCTGTCCTGCATATGGCAGAGGGCACACGTACAACATCTCCTCACCCCGGACAGCTTCAGGAGTGAGAAGCAGCACCCAGTTCTTCTTGAACAAATCACTTCTCTGTCCCAAAAGCGAAAGGACAGATAGCAAGTCTCCCAAGAAGATAACATTCAGAATGTATTTGTTTTCAAGACACTGACGTGAGACTCTCTATTTTATAAAGGTTTAGCTTCTCTGTCTACTAGTTGTAGGTCAAATTTACATCAAGTTCTGCAAGACCACAAACAGGCATATTCTACTGCAGACAAAAATCAATTCCACAAAGTGAATCTGGTGTACTTTGCCTCTGGACTCCTCCTGCTCAACTGTGTACTCGTACTGAAGTTTCTCACCCTTTGTGGTCCCTACCGTGCCCCATTCTCCTGAGCCTCTTACTCAGCTGGCATGATACTTAACAGAGTGGTTAAGAATAACTTAGTTCCATAAAACTTTAAAGTCTGATTATCTTCAAGATCTCTACTATTTAGTCAAGTGTAGTAAAAATTGACTAGTTAGCCAAACTAACCCAGGGACAATGGAGGAGAGGGGAAAAAGGGAACCACAGATGGATAAACAAGTAATCCAAGCACAATCAACTAATGCCTCATTTCCTGGGAAATGAGATTAAATGTTAGCAAAAAGATTTCACTCCAACTTTTGCTTTACATATTACCATGTTTCAGTCCAAAGCCCACTGATATCTTGGAAAGTCTTCTAAGAGCTTTCAGCAGGGATCAAGCCCTAAGCCTTTCTGCCCTCGTGCACTTCTAAAGGTTTCTCTTTAGATGTCAGCCTTGTTTCAAGACGAGTGATGGGTTCCAGTGACCTGAAACATGGTCCTGAATGACGTACCAGCTTAACTTTAAACTTAGGCGTTAATTCCTTTTGTTCTAGTCGGACTTCTTACAGTCCAGAAGAAAAAAACATCAAAGTGGCTTGTTAGATCTAAGCCAAGTTCTCTGGAAAGACACATTGAAAAGCCATGCACACAAAAGTCACTTAGAACATTTATATAATCTCTTCTTAGGGATGTCAGAAAATATGGTTTTATGATGCTGTGACATACCATGAGAACATGGAATTTAAGATACAAAAGTACAATGCAATATGAAGAAAGGTAATTTACATACTAGGTCACTTTTTAGAGCACCTATTTTCTATTCCATTTTAATCAACTCTACTGAGCAGAGATCTAAAACATACTACGCCAGAAGAGATCTGTTTCTGAGGCATCTTGAATTACATCTATTCACAATGTCACTCTTACTGTATAATTAATGGGGTTTATGTCAAAAGCCATTAACATTAACTAGTTACTGATTTGCGCAGTTACATTTATAAAGGTGTAGTCTAAAATAATAAATCTGAAAGACACTTCAGATTTCTCTATATGTAATTGCAACTTATGCAACAATGCAGATGTGCCCAGTGAACATAAAATCAAACACTGAATCACGGAAGTTTTTCACAGCTCACCTGTGCTTCCAGATTTTTATTCTGCATAATGTAATATGTACAATATTTTTGCTTTTCTAAGAAAAATAATACATATAAAAAACATGAAACAATCTGTTTCACATTTCTAACACGGGAAATAAGAAAACTACTACCCAAACCAATTTGAAAGAAACAGAGTAAGGATTTTTGGGGTTTAGGCAGACCATTTGTTTTCATTAAAGATACTGTCAGTACAAGATTTCATTATTCACATACCTGTTTTTGATGTGGTAATATATTGCAAGAGCTACACTGTAAAGAAAAATACAGAGTTAATATTTCAGAACTGTCAAATTACATTATTTGTCATATTAACTTGCAAATTAAAAACCCAGCACAATGTATGACAAAAAGTATGGTCAACAGCCTATTTTCTTCTGTTCATTGTTAGATACCAGTAAAACTGCTGTAAATAGACAATTTTATAATATTTGTTCAGCCCACTCCAAGTGCCTCTTTTTCACTAGTAATGAAATAACTTACAAAAATTCTCATGTTCCACAAAACAAGTTTCCCATACCTCTCATTTAACGCCTTACTCTACTAAAGTCAATGAGGAAACTCACACTGACTGCCAATGTTGAAGACAAGGCATCACAGACTTTGGGAATTTTCCTTTATTGTTTGCTAATGCTGCCAGGCTGACATGATATGTTTTAATCACCATTGACTTATGATTTTATATTTAAATCCATTAACTTTTGTTTATGTAGTTACTCACATACCAGACTTGAATACCAGGCTCCTACAGTTTTAGGGCATGAAGTTACTTATTTTAACTCCGGAATGATGACTCCGTGAATAACTTACTGCATTATGCATTTCCCATGTCCTCAATCAAACACCCAAGTACCTCTGTTTATATTCTGTGCAAAGACAACATGCATCTTATAGTGACAGAAAGCAAAGATTTTAATTTCATATACATAGGATCATAGAATAGTTAGAGTTGGACATCTAACTGTTCTCTTTCACATTTGAGAATGAAGAAAATTAAAGCATGGCTTCTCATGATTATTCTCCAGTTTCCAACTCACAACTCCAGCTTTATTAAAGGTTATATGCTTTACACATGACACAGCACTACTAAAGGATAAAGCAGAACCAGTACTCTCCCTGCTTGCTCCAGCAGTATACAACACAGACAAAACTAAAGTGGAAGAAGGAAGGAGTTCACTGATTCTAGTTCTTGACAATTTGTTTTGTCAGTGATTCACTGCAAGATGCTTATGTCTTATACTGATGCAAATTTTCTCCCCTTTTCTATTCCTTAAAAGACATTTTAAAAGAGTCAATAGGTTGTGCTGTTACTTTATTACAGACTTTTTACATTAAAATTAACATACTGTGTGTAGGGAAACAGTATGTTGGAGCTACACCATTAGTAGAATTTTAAATTGCTTCAGGTTTGATTGTTTGGAGTTCTGGTTTAGGCTTTTGATTTTTTTGAACAGCCACATAGTAGAAAATATTTTTTTCTTAGTTGAAAGTAAATATATTTTACTAACTTTGTATGAGTATTATAGCTTTTACCTGGCTGCATTAGAAATTTTTTAGATCATAAATGGTTTTTAACTTTCATTTTTTTCTCCATATATTGAAACAAATTATTTAAGAGGTACTGTGTACTGTGGACATTAAAAGGACACAGTCCTCACTGAACACAAGAACCACATTCATGAATGAATTTCATTTGACTGAAAGCTATTCACAAAATAAATCATTCCTAAAATTTAAATTTAAATTATGCCCTTGGGAACACACTTGCCGTTCCAGTTCACTTGATTAAAGTAAAGGCAAGAATCTATGTGCCGAGCTCTGGTTGGTGCCCATGTGGTTGCTTCTGCAACAAAATGTCAAGTTAACATTAGAAAATATTCACTATTTAGAAATCTGTATCAGAATGTGAAAGTCTTTCAGACCTGTAATAGACTAACTCAGATCCAAGTTTCATTCTGCTTTTCATACTCTGGTTCAGCCAGCGCTCAGTGTGCAGGAAAGAAGCTTATGGGGCTTTCCATCACTCTGCCCTGACCACCCCACCGATGCTGCAGATCTCCAGTAGATGTGCTAATATTTTAAACACAGCAGTGCATAACGTGACACAGAAGAAAGAAATGAGGTGGCCAAAATACATCCCTCATAGATTTACTGACGTGCAATTGTCACTTATCTGCAGAGATTTCCAGGATGGGGGCAAGAAATGAAGCTGTACTACAAATGCTGTAATCGTACAATCTCCCCAACCTTAAACCTGTTAATTGTGCAGCCAGAGACTAGAGCAGAGGAGACAGACTCCTCACCCAGAGGCCTCCCGTGCCAGAGTCCAGTTTCTCACCCCACATAACCACTTCTCAAACCCTCTGACCCCTGGCAGCTCCCAACCCTTCCCACGCCAGACCCAGCCCCTCACAACTCCTCAGCTGGACCTAGCCCCGGCTCTCCCAGCCCAACACGCACCCCCTCCTCTCTGCAGCTCTGCCCCCACCACGCACCTCCCCCCCTCCCAAATGCCACCACCTTGTCCCTCCCCACTCTCAGCTTGTCTTCCTGCCTCCCCCTTTCAGAAGGCTGCTACTGGCCACTCTGGCCCACTGAAAATGCTAAAAGGGACCAAACCCCCTCCTGCTCAAAGGCTGCACTTACAAAAATTTACATGCAAAGAATATTAGAGCTGAAGAGCATGAGATTCCAGGCCAAAAAAACACACCTCAAAAACTAAAAACATTTTTCCAGTCTTCATCTGATTTTAAAGTTACTAATTAAGGAACTTGAGAAAAAGCAAGACTATATTTCAGGCAGAAAGAGATGGCAAGGAATTAGGTGTCAGTCTGACTGCAAATCCCTTCTCCACTTCCCTCTTTTTTTTCTTAAACAGAAAAATTAAGAACATGTTTTAGCAACCACCAACAGTACGAATCTCTTTGGATGTGTTAGTTGGAATATATTAGTCTCATGTATCTCTATCTTGTCTTAATAAACTTTTGCATTTCAGTACACCAAAGTAACCATCCTACAAATAACTCAAGGTATCAGCAATCATAATAAACAAACAGCATAAAATGCCCAAGCATTTGTTGTCTAATTATCCCCTTACTGCACAAAAAGTAAAAAACAATACACTATAAATTTAATTTCTCTCCAAATGTAAAAAGGCACCGGTGAAACCAGAAATAAACATCTGAGATGTCACTCAAGGGTAAGGCCATGCACACACCACATACAAAGCTCTTCCATTGCTGTGCAATGAACGGCCAGTGCCCTTGTAATCAGTGAGGAAATGAATCTGGAGGCAATTGATTTCAATTTCAAACAGAAAACTGTAATGAAAGCTTAACAAATGAGCATTTTCTCATGAACAGAAAAGAGCTCTTCAATTTCAAGAGATTTCTGATAATTCCTAAATTCTAGATAAACAGGTATACAAGCAAGTTTTGAGAACTCATCCGAAGCAAGTATTAAGGTAAAGCACAAGGATTTCAGCTGCTAGAATGCGTGATCCTTAATTGCTGCTTTCTGGTAAGACACACAATATTGGGAGTTCAATTCTGCATGGACTTAAAATCAGAGTAATACCCTTTGTTCATCCTACTTGCTGCCTCTGGAGCATGACTGGATTAGAAAAAATTACTGCTTCAAAAAGTAAGCCCTGTGAAGCTTGCTTAGTAATGACTCAGAACTACGTGTACATATACCCATATACATAACACAGATTCTAGCAAAAAATATTATAAAACCCACCATTTGATGGTATACTTGAGGTTCGGTTGACTGACTGTGCTGTCATCCAGGAAAATAGTGGAGCAGGAACTGTACTTCCTTCTCAACTGCCCAGGAGGATGCTATGAAAAACACGCAAAAGAACAATGGCAATTACGTAACACCGAAACAATTTTCTGAGGAGATGTTAAGAATTTAGAAAAAACAAATTTCTCTGTCTCTCCCAATGACGCACACAGTAATGTAATCATGTTTTGAAGCAGTTCAGAAAGTTCAGAAATAATTACCAGCGCACAAGTCACAACAATCCCTGCCTGAGCCTTGCCTAATATTTTCAAGTCCCAGTCTCCCCCCTCCATCCCTCCTTCCCCAAAAAACACATAAAAAATTTTTCTGCAAAATTACTCAAATTAAATACACATTTGGAAAGCAGAGGTGAACAAAACCTATGTTTCTGTCCTCAATCCAATTGAGTAATTGGTATAGTGAAAAAGAAATCATGTTAAAAATGAAGACTGATTTACAAAGATACAAATCCATGCTTGAAGAGAAAAAAAAATGGCCAAGCACACAACAGCAACAAAAAAACAAAGCTAAAAGAATGAAACATGGGAAAGAGGTTTTTACAGTAAAATGACTAAAAAAATTAAAAAATGAATAGGCAAAAAAAATAATTAATCAAGAATAGATTTGTTATTAGGAGGAAAACTGACCAAAGGATGTAAGAGAAAGCAGATATACAAATAAAGAAAGAATCAACAACACATCTCTTAACAGAAAGTTTTCAACAGATTTCAACCCAATTTCTGCACTACCACAGGAAAACATTGGAAAGCTCAGCCACAAAACCCCATTTGACAACACTGCTTATTTATGAATTTTTTTCTGTTGAGACGGCTTCTCCTTGATCTGTTTAGAGCACTCAGCACTCTATCAGTCTAAAGAGAATAGTTTCATCTTATCAGCTAATAGCTATCACAGTCATTAATGCCTTCTGATTTTACCCTCACTACCTACACCAGTGAATAACTTGATCGAGAACCAGTAAAGTTAAGACCAGCAAATCACATGTTTAACTTACAACAGAATAGACTTAAAATTCAGTTGGCACATCTACATGACAATTTCAATTTGCCTTACAATCAATGTTGTTTCCAGTGTTTCAGTGGGGAGACTAACATCAAAACCATTGGTGGAACCCGCAGACATTTACCAGCTCAGAGCAACCGAGTATCCAGACTGGAATCCTGTGACTCCTACCTCAATACATCTTCCCCTACCTAATTTCCCAAGCAGTTATTTTTTTCAGGTGCCAGCACTCCATCATTTCATTAACATTTCATTTTCCACAGGCAGCAGACTTCTTAGCAGCATTCATTAGACACAGAACAGACAGACTCTTGGTAAAACCTACATACATCTGAGTCATCTTTCTGTTTTTCCCCAGCTATGAGCAGAAGAGCATTCAAAGTCTTCCATTAATTGGGGAAAATCATGTTCTGAAGCTGTTGCAATTGTATGTATATCATGCTCAAAGGATTTCAAAGTTCACCAACAAATTCTATCACGGTCACCCCACTCAACCAATAAATAAAAGCTGAACTGCTTTTTCTGGAAATAAAAAAGTTAAACAAAAAAAATTGGAAAATATTATCCCCTCTCAAAAATTCTCCAGGAGTTTGGAAAGGTACTTCGTAATACTTTGGAAGCTCATAATCCATCCACCTTCCAAGCTATTCTATGTTAAGCAAGGCAACAAACAGAAGCACTGGAAGCATTAATGTATTACCTAACATTGATGTATGCAGAGAGAATGACGAGGGGACTGGTGGTTTACAGCTTTTATTCCACCACAGCTTAGTTAAAATTTCTAGATTAAACTGCTGAATACCTTCCACAGGCATGATAAAGGCAAAGCAACTTAAAAACATCTGAAAATGAGACTGTTTAGTTTGGAAAAAAGGGAGAGGTACAGACATTTCAGCATCATTTAAAAAAAAAAAGCGCACATGGAAAGTTTTAATTCTACATTTTAAGTGCAAGCATGTTTTAAAGGTTTAGATAAAATTTAAGATAAATGAACTGGATTCATTCAAGGCAAGCATGAGTGAAAAACAGAAAACAACTCTGTAGCAACACCACTATCAGATTTAAATGTTCTTATGTAAACAGCACTGTAACATTTGATACATGTCAAGAATTAGAGCCACGCACCTTATTTCTGAAACTATCACATCACAGAACTCTCCACGATTTTCAGCCCACATCACACTTCGTTAGGCTTAGAACTTTTCACACTGCAGGAAAACATGTGGTGTCTCATGCTTTACTTTCTGTTCATAACAACTTGGCAGGAAGGGGTACCTCTCCCAGATTGAAAAATGGTGCCAAGTGTAAACCTACTATCTTCAGTATATATACATATTTGGGCCATGTGAATAACTCACCTATTGGTAGATCAACATTCCCAGCTTCTACTCTGATGCCCAACTGCAGCCAGATGGTATGCCAGGTAACAGATTTTCTGTATGTTCCAAATTTAATTTCATATTCACCCTTAATTTCATATTCTATCTTGACTAATCTGGAAGACATCTGAAGTCTCACAGTTCAATCCAATAAGTTTTTCTGAATCTCCATAAAATGCTGCAGGTGAACGGTCTCCATCCTTGCAAAGGATCAAAGATATTACTGAGCATCACTCACGTCAGTATTCAGCTCTGCCCTACAGAGAAACCCCCTTCTCTGCCTGTTTCAACGGGGTAAATCCACACCTAAAATTGTAGGGAGCTTAATGCCTTCCTATTTCCAATCCATTATGGGTGACGACAAAAATCTTCCATTTAGACAATCAGAGAGGCTCTAAACATAAAAAAAATCAGACATGCCGAGAAAGAATACAGAGCCTTTGAAGAAATGAGCCAACCCTCTACATTAATGGGATCCATCTCAGGTTCTGTCCCTCCATTAAGGATGACATGGGAGAAGGAAAGGCCTAGTATAGCTCCTTTTGTAAATCTTCATATGCAAATACGACAGTGAGCATAGGACACATGTAGAGCCTTCACAATCTCTGCTATTACAAGTATTTACAAATTCAAAACACCTCATTGATAGGAAGTAGGATACACTTTAAAAGTACTTTAACTTGCAGTAGTAATATTTTTGTACCCTGGCTGAGATTCAGCAGATCTCATACTTCTCAACTTCAGCAAGACTTCTGACTTCATCTTGCATAAAATTCCCAAAGGGCAAAACAAGAAAAACAAGGCAGGTAAAAACCATTTGGAAAACCATATTCTGCATACCCAGGGATCACTTTCAAATTGGAAAGTTGAAGTAAGGAATATTCCACAGAGGCTTGGTTCACTCAATGTAAAATATTGAGCAGTAAATCTTGATAATAGAATCAAGGTATTATTTAGTGAATTTGCAGCTGGTATTAACTTGCAGAGGACTCTCATTTTAAAAAAAAGGAAAATATAATAGAGGATTTGTAGAGTTACCATGTATACAACAGGGTTGAGCACCCTTCCACCTTGCTCAGCTGGAATTTTATGTCCAGTTTTGACCACTGTATTTCAAGAAGAAAGAATTTATTTCAGTCAGGAGGAGAGAGACACAAGATCTAAGGCTTGAAAAACCTGATCTAGAAGGAAAAACTGAAAACCTGGAGGATTTCTCCAGGAGCAAAGCAACAATATTGGGCTTAAATCATGTTGAAGGGAGCTCCAAAGAAGGGAATGTTGTTCTCCATGACCATTGTGGATGGGATAAGAAAGAGCAGCCTGATTTGAACTAGGGAAAATTAAGACTGGACGCAAAAGAATGAGATGAGGTCATGGCAAAAAATACCCACCCCAAACTATCTCATTTTTCTAATGGCAGGGATATCTTGAGTGTCTTAAGCAGTGATAGAATCTTCATCATTAAAAGTTGTAAAGCAGAGGCAGAACTAACACATGCAAATATCTTAGATGGTCTGAGGCAAGAAACCAGACTCAACAGCATCTTGAGATGAATTCTGAATCAATTTTCTATCATTTTGTGATATGTTTTGGTGGAGAGAATTCATAGTTCTCTACTTCAGAAGCAGTTGTTATTTTCCCCATTTCAACCAAAGTAGTTCACTAACAAATGCTGGCAATATGGGTTCCAATGAATACATAATAGCTGCTTTGTGGAATTTTTTTCTTTACAGAAAAAGATGTGTAACAGAAAAAATTGCTTTATAACTTGCTAAGCTTTTGAATGTGTTACAGAACAAGATCTAAAAGATCAAGATTCAATCTAATGCCAGGTGTTTCTAGCTCTCAAAACCAGCAGTTCCTCCCTCCTGCACAGCTACTACTAAGGAATTACCACTGCTTCATTTTTCTCCCAGCTTCATCCCAAAACTTTGCAACTTTCCATATCACATTTGCTTTAAGATGTTTGAACAATATGATTTACTTGAAGCTTACGTCAAATACATCTTATCAGAAATAGAATGGCTTAATTTGCCATCAAAATCGTAACAACCTCTGCAGAACTGCTTTTATGTACCTGCTATGAATGGAACCACAACAAATTCCTGACAAATGCACAATAAGAATACATAGCAGGATGAACTTCTCTCAGCATTCACTTTAGTGTCACTCAGCAATGGAACCTAAATTTGTGGGGAAAGGGGAAGTGTTACTATTTCTTTTGTTAAAATAGTTATTTCAGGGTGGTTTTGGGTAGAAATGCCCAAGGGACAAGTGCATACTGACCAAACCCCACACTCAGAACTAGCCACAAGGGATACCAGCCAGCTCTGTCCTGGAAACTCTTTAGCCCCACTGGAATGGCACTCTGCCCTGCTGCTCAGCAGGACTTGTTCATTTGGGCACGACACTTCCCTAATGAAGCCACACAGCTTTTGTACCAGAGCTGGCCTTCAGCCAGCCAGCTTCCAGTTTGGCAGAGGAGCTTTAGCCTTTTTCAGAGTTCCTTCTGCCCTTGTCCATCAAAAGGTAATTTTCAGCTCCTGTCCTAAATAATGATAGTACTGTCTCTTCTTCTGTCAAACCAGGTGTAAGTTATTGCATTATTTTAAAAGGTACTATTAAATAGTATTTTCCCCCCATGGAAAAATTGAGGCCTGTTTGCACCCGTCTGTGGAGACATGCCCATTAGCTTCCAGGCAGCAGAGGCTGGCCAAAATGCTAATAGGCAAAACTGGCATGTAAAAGTACACACGAAGCCAAATTGCAACAGTGAACACAAATACCAGGACTGATTTTGACTTGGAAAAGGGAGGTTCCTATCTTGTGGATCTTCTATTGCTTCAGGACATGATTTAGTTATGACAACATTTTTCACAGGAGAAACATGATTTTACAGGTCAACAAATACTTCCAGAATCAACCAAGCCAGGCAACACAGTTCCCGGCGCAGCTCTGCAAAGCTGCATTTTCATCTTGCATAATCTGATTCTACAGCACAATTGTCTACGTTTAGTGGCTAGATATGGGTACATTCACCTGAACAAAAGCTATAGGAAACTGCACCACTGTACGCTTACCTTTCTCTGCCAATATCTACAATTAAAAAAAAAGAGATCCAGCCCAACCACTCTTAAGTAATACATATTGTTCCTCACGATTCCACCTTGTCCTCAGTCAGTCAGTCTCTCCAATGTTTGATGACATGCAAAACTGATGCCTTAGACTAGATCTGTACTTGCAAGTTTTTGGCTCTCAAAGCTTGTCCTTACTCATGTCAACTACAGAAAGTTATTTCAGCATACCACCGAGATTTTTGGGGGGCTCAGCAACCACTGGTAAACTCTTCTGCAGCGCACACAGGCCCTACGTAACCACTGATAAAGCATCTTGTTTTACAAACCTGAAAAGATTAAATATTTCTTTGAAGACTAAAAGGCTTATATTTACATAGCGTATAATTGCTAGTTGTACAATTTGACCAGAAGGACTCTATTAGGCACCCAGCACAGCAAGTGTTATATAGCAGATTTGTGAAAGATCTCTCCAGTGTGCTCTCATTCCACCTTAAAAGTTAGCTTTTGTTCCGCCCCCTACAAATATTTGCCACTTCATATAACTTATTGCCTCAAGGCTGACAGGACAGGTAAAATTCTTCACCCTAGAGGACCGGAAAAGAAGCAGAGGGCTGCAAGACATCAGAAAAAAACATTTCAAACAGTAAGATTAAGTAAACTATTAATGAAAACCTGTGTATTCTAACTTATTGGAAGCCCAAAAAAGGATCTTAAACAGCATCTGTTAAGAATGGCATCAGTGTAAGGAATCTGCTAGATGGGCCAGATGATCTATAAATGCCCTCTCTAGACCTGTTTTTTTGTGATCTTGCAATGGAGAGGAACAAAGACTAGATGGAGCAATCTCTAGGAGAGCTTTGAGAGCACCTGAGAAGCCTTTAATCTGTCTTCCAGTTTATCTTGTTCTTCTCTTTGAGGAAATAATGTTAATTAAAATATCATAAGGAATTTGGAAAGCAATTATAAACCTTTACAATACCCATCCTCAAGCACTTAACAAAACCAACATTTCATATTTCGTGTTGTGCTTTGCATTTTTCATGGATTAAAGCACTTTTTAGACTATGTTCCCATTTCAGCATGTACCATATTTACTCTTATATTCAATAGCTAAAAGCCATTTGATTACCAGTCACGTGCCTAGTAGTTTTACAAAGGGGAAGCAGAACAGGCTCTTTATCCACTCTGACAGCAAAATTCAGGGGCTACACAGAAGCAAATACCATACATCATTTCAAGCATGCAAAAGGCTCACAGAAATTGCTTGTCCCACACCACGTGCAGCAAAAGACCTCTCTGTTCTCTGCTAGTCCCCATTAGCAGCACTTGCTGGGAAGAAGCTTCCCCTGATGTGCATCCCTAAGGGGTCACTTGCAGGAACTAGGGTTTTGACATAAGAAATGTCCAGGAACTTTTCCAAAAGGAAGCTTAAAAAGTTTTGGTCTATACATAGGTGTTAAGTTTTTCTACTTGGAATGACAAAAACATTGTGCTGGGATTTAAACATCGAGGTGCTGGGAAGCAGACAGTGGAAGTCATGTCCAGACCTCAAAATAGGACGATGTTGAAAGGAAGCTGTTGCTACAAAGCTGATGAAGGTTCTCCAGAATGAAAAAGAAAGAGAGGTATTATTTCCCTTTCCTTCCCTTTATCTTCTTTCCGAAATATTCCAATATGCAAAAATTATCCTGTATTTTTACTGAATAATACTGCTCCTTAACATAGATTCAAATTTAAGAGCATATCTTGTCAAGAAGAGAAGAAAGTACTTTGTCAAACAGAGCATATTCATCTTGTCTGAAAGGGACAATTGCTAGAAAAATTTGATGGAGAAAACAAGTTTTCCTGCTCCTTTTCCCTGCAATAAAATAATCACACAGTCCAAAGAACCAACTACTGCAAACAGTAATTTTAAAAATTCACATTTTCTCCACTCCCTCCCCCAAAATATATAAAAAGAGTCTTCCTGTTTGCTTTCCTTGTACAGGCAGAGATACTGATGCAATCTCCCCTCCCTAAAAAGGAAATGCCTCTATCTCAGTCTGCATCTTTATCCCCCTCAGCAGCTTGACTAAGCAGATTAGAAGACAAGACAAGTGCACGCTGAAGCAGCATTAAAGCCGCAACAAAAAACAACTGCCAGTTAAACGGGAAAGGGAAGCAGCGTCTGCTGCAATTGTTTAAAAATTAACATAGGCTGGGAGAAAGCAAACACGCCAGGTATGTTGCAGGTAGGTAACTTCCAGCTCCGATAAGGAACAACTGGACGTTGTGCAAAGGATCCAGCACCATCTCCAACCTGTCGTCTGTACAATTAAGCTCCATGGGAAGACTCAGAAATGACGGCTTCTCCCTAGCAACCTGTCACACTCACTTTCATTCCTTCCCCCCTGGCATTCTCCACCTCAAAAAAAAATCCAGCTGCTGACTTCTGTCATCACACCTACTGACAAGGTGAATCTGAAACATGGCAATTGCCAGCCCTTGTGAAGCACAATAAATGACAGCAGGAACCCACTATTTGTATTTGGGGACAAAAGGAAACTACTCAGACAACTAAAATATTCTACAAACAACAGCAAGCAAGAAAGGAAAAGAAGAGTGTTGTTATCATACTGAGAAAGTGCATTTTTAAATGAAAGAAGTCAACAGTAATTCTTTTTTTCCCCATAGATAACATTTTGAAACTGTATTCGTATAAACTGCTATTCTCGTCTATTACTACACAGAACTAGACAACCAGTTAAAGAAGAAAAAGCACAACATTTCTTGCTAATTCTCTTGCTAGCCAGCCACCCTGACCATCTGGGAGATGTTCAACTCTGCCCACAAAATAACCAGTAAGATAGGGCACAAAAAGATACAAGCGTTTTGTTGCTCATCTTGGTTATTTGTCACAAAATAAGAACAGGTATACAAGACATAAAGAAAAATAAAAGATGATGTTATGGAAAAAAAACACAAAAGAGAAAAGTGCTGCATTCTGGTGAGGAGTTGTTAAAGGAAGACAAAACAACATTCCAAAATTCATGTCCTATAGCTTGCCTCCGCAAACTCCACATCAACAAGGAAACAGATGAGAAGCAACAGTTCCTGTCAGAAATGCACTTTGTACACACTGAAAAATGGTGGAACCAATCAACCAATAAGGTATATCATAAATTAAATTATGATGGTTCCCTGCAGCCTACAAACCTAAACACAATTTCCAGTTAAAGGCCACAGTAACCAGTTCAAAAACCATCATGGGTTTGTGCATCAGCTTTAGCAGACTGAATATTGAGGAGGTGCTGAACGAATACTCACAGGTACGCTGAAGTAACAATTTCAGTATCACATGCCACAGTTGAAAATATAGCTAATCTATGGCTAAAAAACTTCTCTTGACTTGTAAGGACACACACAGAGTGCCACCATAAGGACTTCAGCTTCATAAAAGTTATTTTTAACTTTGTTATTCAGAAGTACTTTATAAGTACAAAGAAGTCTGATTTAAGGTAGCAGTAAACCAGACTACGAGGGAAAGCTTACATTGCTGCAACCTTAGCCAATGCTTTCAATGATACTTGGAGAAAAAAAAAAAAAAAGGAATTAGAAGGTACAGTGCTTAGAGTGTAAACTGCATAAGCTGCCGCACTGAGCTCCCCACAACACAAATCCTCAGTGACATGACCACCCTTCCCTTCTCTGCAACAAATCCAGTATTGCCTAAAAAAAATTTTATACCAGGGTTTGCAATACTTCCAGCAGTAATAGTCACCTGTGTTCCATCTGCTTAATGTAGAACCCACCTTTTATGTGACAGGAAGAGATTCGGGACATGAGAGAATTTCACCCATGACACAAGGTGGATTGTCACAGAAACTCAATGTCTTGTTTTGCAGAGTCTAAATACTCTTTTTTATTTATTTATTTTTTTAAATTTTTTTATTGAACCCTCCAAGTTTGAGGCTAAAAGGCACGCTGGAAGTTCCCAAGCACACAGTATTAAATTTATAGGAACACAGTGCATTAGCTGTTTACGTGCACTGTAATCAATGGAAATGTTTTACCGGGGAACAGGTGAGAAGCAGTGAGAACACCTGCTGACCCAGCGGGGCCAACTTAAAAGCTTTTATAAGCCTCACAGTAATCTCATGACTTCTCAAAATCCTAACTCTTCGGAAACTGAAAATCTCAGCTTGCTTTTGAAGCCAAGCAGTAGTTTCAGAAACACTCGGCACAAACCAGTTCTGCCAACACATGAAGCAGCTCTGCCTCCTTGCCACACTCCCTGCCTCATTCCTCCTTCCCCCACCTTTCCAGGGGTGCAAGGCCTGAAGTGAATCACATTTAGGAGCAGATCCACTTTAGCTTTTAGCTGAGCTGAATCTACCTGCATTCCTGCCCCAATCCAGTTTACCTGGAGCTGCACAAACGTTCACCCCAGGCACAGAGGAATGCAGAGGGTATAAACCACATCTGCTTCTTTCAGCAGCTCCACTGGCTTAAAAATGATTCATGAAATTATGGCCTATTATTTCCAGACAGAGAAAAGTTTGAGGACTTCTCCCCATTTCACCCTAAAGGCAAATACCATTTGGGAGACAATTAATTCTTTCCCTCTTCAAATTTTACTGAGGTGTGACTCCAGATATTTCAGCACAAGGTTTAACATACGGGAACATAACTGGCTCCAGGTGCTGCGGCAGTACAAACAACACCAACTGGGGCAAAGAGCCTGGTCCCATATGCATAGCAGGCTACTGGGGATTTGCTCTCAACTTCACCAAGAATTTGATTCAAACAGTAGAGAACTGAACTGAAAAATGCCTGGGGTACACAAGGGTGCCAAAACCCCAGCTTCATACTCGGTGTGTACTACATGTAAATCCACATTTACATTGCATCAACACCGGTCAGGCACTTTAGAACTTCTGTGTAAATATGAAATGCTGCAGCTCTCTGCCAAAGCAAACTTTGTAATGTAATTTAGAGTTTTGAAAGTTTTTGTAGTAATTTTAAAAATCATACTACTGTGCACAGCTCTTTGTCCCAGATGCTGGTTACCTACGTATAGTGGTTGTGAGCATGATATTGTCTTTGAACCAACAGATCTGTTCCACTAACTCAATAGCCGAGACCTATACTTCTGGATCCTGATGCAGAGCAGACACTTGAAGCATCAGAACCCTCTCACCAACATGGAAATCACGTGTGATAACTCTTATTTACTGTATAATATAGACAACAAGGAGAAAGCTGCATAGCGAGGCATTTTCACTTACGTGGTTTATATAGAGACTCTTGCGTTTTTCTCTCACTGCAAAAACACAAAATATGATAGAAATATTACATGACTATTTTTCCTGATGAAGCTTCTTATATACCATTTATAACACAAAGAAGAACAGGAGGCTATCTATGTCCAACATTATAATTGCTTTTGCACTAACCAAGTATATTTATATATCAAACACAGAAGGAACACATATCTGTACGCATAAAGGCATTTACGCTCACTAGTGTGGTGATGGATTAATTCTCATCCATTTGGGTACTTCACCAGGCATTGGTCCGCGTGGGAAAGTGCTATGCAGTAAACCACAGTCCAAGTTAGCAATGGATCAGCCATCCTTCACCAGTTCTCTGTGTGGGTACTCCTGAGCCACCAGTGCCTTCGTGCAAAGCACCTTCCTGCAGAGGTGCACACACTACACCTTGCAGGTGTGAGAGCACCTAAACAGCTACACCACGGAGTCAGCAAATTCTCATCACAGCTTACTGTGCACCAACTCCCACAGAGCAGCCTTGAAACCATATGCGTTACACCACTGCCTTCTGTAACGATCAGGTGCAAGGCTGAAACTATTGCTCATGTCAGATATAACAATGGAAATATTTTACTTTGGTGAGTATGAACCAGTGACCACAAGCAAGGCTTGCAAGTCAAAGCCACAATTAGCCAAAACATTCAAAAAGTAAGCAGCAACAACAAGGGCGATAGATGTATGGAGTCTTAATTGTCAAGCAAATGCTTATTACAGCTGATTAAATATACTCTATTTAATTTTTTTAAGCACTTTCCCAATTAACTCACCCCATAGAGAGCCTGTGGAGCTCTCTTCCAGTGAAAATACCACAGCATTTAGGATACAAGTCTGGAGGCAGCTAACACATAAATCAAACTGCAGGATTAAAATAATAATGGTTTCATGCTCTAAGTGATTAAATGCACTTTGGTGCATCATGATTTAAAAGCTATGCAACCCAATGCACTTAGCAAAATAAGAGTGTTCATAATGGTGGGATAGCCTGTCCATTCCCTGTTGGATGAGAAGCCATTATTTGTGATATTTTATAAGCAAGCAATCTCACATAAACAAGGCTGTATGTGTGAATACTGTGAAATAATTGTGTTTAATGCAGACATAAAATGAAAAGAAAGTAAGTAAAAAACTTTTAAAAATCCTTACATAATTTTCCTCCCAGGGAGCAGAAAGGAGAATCACACATGACAGATGTTAGCCATGTCACTTGGTACATGCTCAGATCCACAATTACGGACATTGTAAACAATTAAACGGGAACAGCAGGAAAATTCTGATCACCTAGTAAATAGTTAAACTGCTTGAAATCCTGCTAAAACACTGCACTATACTTAAGTTCCACACACAGCATTTATCACCAGCAAGAGAAATAAGAAATCTAAAGGGAAACAACAGAACGATGGTAGATATTTACTTCTAAGAGTAGCCAAAGTATTTGTCTAGTATTGCATATTGCAATGTACAGACAGTAAACAATTCTGATAAGCTGCATGTAAACCTAATAAGAGTACATAACTGAAAGTTAACACCTACTAACTGTGAAATTTTAAACACAATTAAGTACTGAACAGTGTTTTAATCCCAAACAATTATACCACATACAAAGTTCTTACGGGCAAAATCCTACAGACAGCCTGTACATACACTCCAAATTCCATTTTAATTACCATTTTTCCCCTACCTTAGTTTTTGTGTTCTGTATTTTTCCTTGTATCCATTATTCAGCTCCCCATGTAAGTACAATAATCTATTTACCATATTCCAAGTACAACATTGACCTCCTTTCCCCATATAACAGAAATTCAGTCAGCCTGGAGTCCCTCACCAGAGAAACGAAGAAGGCAGCTGTGCTTCTGTCCTCCTGGCCCAGTGTAAGGCTCAGATCTTTCCAGAATACACGCCAAAGGGGAATCAGGCATAGCAGAAGCCCATTTTGTCATAACCACTCTCTTTTGTGATTACAACCCTCCCTCTAAACAAGGGAACGAGAATTATTGCACAAGGCAAAAGGCTGCTTCTGCCAAGCTAAAATGACTATAAAGTGGTAATAACTCCATCACTTGGCTTCACTCAGTTTAAAGACACTTTGCACTGCTCACTCAGCACAGTACAGTCTTCAGCAGACCAGACCCAATTATAACATATAATTAATTATATAACATAATTTTGTAGCATAAACTCCTAACTGCAACTCCAGGCTTTTGGATTTCAAGCAGGGGCTTTTGACAAAATGAAGCTGAACAGAGTTAGAGTCAGTTTAAACAATTAAACTTCTATTTTCTTTCTCATATTTTAAAACCTGGAAGTTGGAATGGAACTCCTCAACTGGAAGCTGAGATGCTGCCAAATTGCCTAAGTTTTCCTCATTTTAAGGTTAGTGACCTGTTCCTATTTCTGTAGACACTTTCAACTGTTAATGTTGAACTTTTGCAATAGTAGGAAAGTATTTTATGCTGAAAAAAAAGGGAGTGAGGAAATACACACACATACATGCATAAGTGTGTGTATGTATATATGCATTTTTCATTGAGCTGTAATAGAAACTTTCTCTGATCAAAGACAAAATCCTTGAGGATTACATCAGTAAAATTCTTTTTGTTTTATCTGAAACAGAAGACTGGTCTTAGTTAACATTAAAGAGTAAGTACAGCTTCCTTCACTTCTACCCACTATATAAATACAATTTCAAAACTCTCTTTGCCTGAAGCCCATCACTGCACTGGTACTGCAAAATTTAGCCAGCACATTGGATATGTAAAGCCTAATGCAAGTCAGGAGAGGTGGGCATCTGCAACTCACTCACAGGATAAAAGACCTTTACCAGCCCCCTGAAGTAGCAACGGTTGTCCTCTTGCTATTTTTAAGGACAGGAAGTTATGTTATTGGCATGCTAAGGTTTGGAAGCCCCCTGGTTTAACCCCTACCACACACTAAATAGCGCACGGCTTTTCAGCTACCTAGACCATCCTTCTTACAGGCCGAACTCAACAAACAAGGGAGAACTTGCATAAAGCACTCATAGAAATTAAAGACAGGTGATATTCTTTACTAGCTCCCTAAGCAGAGAGAATTACTCACGTAAGAGTCATCACCTAGAAAATTCCCACAAAGTGTTGGAAACATTTAGAAAAGCTATTTTAGTTAGGAATAAAATTAATATTTGTTGTGCCTTTAACTTCACTACATTGAACTCTCAGGTAATTAAAGATTCATTCAGACTACTGACTAAGAGGGAGAGGACAGGTTTAGATGTTTAGTATGGCATCCCAAGCTTCACGAAACAATGGGAAATTCAGACGATGTAATGTCCAGAGATGTCACTTCCTGTCTCATTAGCTAGTCAGCTTGTTGCTCTTCACTCCCATGTTGATCACAAGCAGTTCAAGCACAACTCCCACGCCAGGACAGTATTACAAGATTACCAGTGAGGCTGAAAGAGTTACAGGGCTACTAGAAAGCCAAACATGGAACTGCCTGAAGGTAACGTTGCCAAGTCCCTCTAGCACGTACTGATGGACTCAGCCATTTCTCACTGTACAAACACATGATGTACACTCAAGAGTCACAGCCAGATCCTGGACAAAACCTTGAGTTCTGATGCCCCTCAACTCTCCAGTATGGGTATTTTAAATGTCTGTGAGTCTTATCTATAGAAATATTTTCACTTACAGTCAACAGGAAGGTTTGCCAGCCCATTGCTACACAAGTAATGGAGAGAGGTAGTTACATGCCCAAGTTAGGTGATTTCCCCATTGCCAGCTCAGCTCTCCCCTTCTACATTGTCTTAAGAGGTCCTGGGGGTTCCCTAGGCTTCGCAGCAAGATGTCAGAATACTACCCTACAACAACCTTATATTTCCCCTTAAAAAGCATTTCATTGCATTTTTGCATTAGGCAATGTCCTTGAATAGTGGGGTAACTCCTATAGCTCACTTGGTTCCACAACAGGCTCAATGTACAGCCAAGAAAATGCTTACTACTGTGAGCTGTCCCACAAGAACAGGATGATTCTTGGCAATACGTCAGTAGATAAACTTTTGCAGAAACTTTATTCTTTTGTACAAGCAAAATAGCCTTTGATTTTTTTTCCACCATGATCAAGGATAGCTCAACAGATCTTACACTCCTGTTGATAACATTTCTATGTTGTTTCACTAAATTGTTCTCACTCAAAAATCTGTTCTGCATAGTACTTAAACTAGAACAAAGTTTCATAATCTACTATACCATTGGTGTAAACTGTCACTTTAAAAAATGCTTACAATTAACTGCATACTACAATAAATTAACTACTATTACTGCAAGTAAGAATAATCATGACGTCAAAATTTTAGTTGTTGGACTTGGGATTTTTTTGTATTTTCTTTCAACAAGCTGTAACAAGAAACAGATAACATCCATATGGGATAATACAGTCTCAAAACATTATAAAAACACTATGAAATAGACATCAAACTTCATAATACAGTCTATTAAGGAAATACCGTCATATTCATTTTACAGACTACCAAACCAGATTAGAATGGTAAATCACGTCTACAACCACAGGGCTGAATTCAGTAGGACAATCTGAAGGTCAAAAGAGGTACTCAGATAATCAACTCCTCAATTAGGGCCTAAATGTGTATCCTCTTTGTTCTAGTCATGCTCAAAAACTAGCGAAAAATATACAGTAAGTGGAAACTATATTATTTTTAAGTGATGTGCTCGACACTGCAATTTACTATGTAAATCAAAAATGGCATTTACAGACAGCAGAAAGAAGGACAAAGAATTCATACTGAACAGTCAGAATTACAATGTAGAAACTGCTTTGATAGCCTTGGTAGAAAATAATGTGTTTTGCATTGATTATTCATCTACTTCTAAAACAACATGTCATACATGTTCAACGGGGAATGAAAGAGCCAGAATAGATGGCTTGTATTCTTTTAACTCTATCAAGAGGCTTCCTTAACAGTTATAATTCCAGAGGGATGATTTTGTCTATGAATAAAAAAGTACTCCAGACAAATATATGATCAAATAAAATCCATGAGAGAAGAAGGAATGTTTGAGCCAGATGGGGGTTGTTTTGTTATTAAAATCTAGTACTAAGCTCATTTACAGTATCAGCTATATCAGAGGGAGCTCTGGACTATCTTCTCAGCTAATGTAACCTGGCATTTACTCAAGAAAATAGTCCTCACACATTTCTCAGAAGCTTGGCCTAATGTTCAGAGTTTAGAAAAAAACAACCCACAGAGAAAATTACTGATTTAGGGAAAATATTTTTAAAGCTTCATATCATTATATGTTTATCTGTATTTGTAATTCTGATACAACACTCACTTGGAACTTACAATTTCAGGATACAACAGGACCCAAACCTGTACCTTCTACTACTGGTCTGACAAAATAATTAACTAAAGGTGTGACCTTCTTTCAACTCGAACATGATGCCTATAAAAGCCTCTTTTTTGCAGAGGGGAATTATATTGTAAGAGACTATCACATGCATTCTAACAAAGGGTTTAAAGATAACTGCAATAGCAAATACTGTAATAAATTCAGTAACCTACCATCTGTTTGTGATTTACTGAGAAATATCGTACTGGCCCGTGGATGATCTGATGGGTTGAATTCCATGTTCAAATCTGGAAAGAAAGAAAGAAAGAGAGAATAGCACAAAACCATCTATGATTATCCAATGGTATGCACAGATAGTCTCATTCTTTTTAGTAAGACCAAGTTTACATACTGAAGCAGCTATTGCAAAACAAAATCCATCTTGACATCCACTTTTTCAACCTTCCTCATAGCTTTTGCCATGCAAATCACCTGCATCAACACAGATTTGGGATTCTTTCTAAGGGATGCTTTTAGATTAAAACGGATAAAACAACCTGAAAACTTTGTACACAAGAAGTCAGGAGTTATCAATTTACCATTGGTTTCTTCCCACCATGCCCCAAAGCACAAGAACACAGCTTGTTATGTGCAATTATAAAATAATTGAGTATTATAAAACAAATACACAACCCTCTGTAGATAGATGGGTTTCTAGGATTAGATGTCATTAAAATAAGCAGGTATTGCAGCTGAATGTAAACAAATTAAGTCTAGGCCATAGTGTCATAAATGGTCAAGACTACAGAAACTTGGAACTTTCCTGATACTTCTCCTATGATCACATGCCTTGCTGTAACAACTTCTTAAAAAAACAAAACAAAAACCAAACCAAACCAGTCCCAAGAAACAACAGTTTCAAGACTTGAATCTATCACAGCTTATACAAACTTGTATGAATGCTATTTTACCTATCAAGGTTATAATCCATTGAATTTACTTGTTCCCAAATTCTATTCCAAATGTGCCAAAACTCTTACTTGCCTGCACTCACTTGAGAGCAGGCTACTAAAAATAGCATTGTTTTATTATTTTCTTCTCTCCCAGTGTGGCTATCTCAACCATATTTCTCTTACATTCTTTTGATCTCTAGATAGGCATTCTCTCGTACTCAATGCAGACATTTATGCGAGATTACATATGAGCACTGAAGTGTTTATCTTCTGTGATTATCCCAGGCTTTCTACATTTGTCTCACTCCCCTTTCATATCTCTGTGAAAGCTCAGCAAAAATGGAAATTAAGCCTGAAGTCTTATGAAAACAAACTTTCTGCCCAGAAGTCAAGTTCTCCTGTCTACAGCTTTCCTGTTTCTTCACCACCCATCACCATACTTTCTTCTCCCTTTCCCTTATTTACTAGGGTCTTCCACTTCCCTGCTTTTTTCTCCTGACCTCTCCACAAAAGTACTTTCTATTTTTATTTCTCTTTTTTATGCTCTCTTAGTTTCCTTTTCCTCTCCCTGCATTCTGCAGCCCAGGAGAGGAGGAACAGCCTGACGTGTTGCTGGTACCTGGACACAACTTCTGAAATGAACGTGACCTTATGTACAGGGAAGAACCCAGAAACACAGAAAAGCAATTCCTCAGTTGGAAAAGTAGGCTTACCATTATTATCAAACCCACAAAGGAAAAAAAAAAACCTAAGGATTTCAAGGGAAAGTAATTTTGATTCTCCCAGAAACCTGTTTGCGGCCGTGCTTAGAGAACATTCTAGGAATGTCATCTTACTAATAGAAGTTCTGACTTGAAAGGATTGTCAATTACAAAGAATATTTTTCCTGTTACTTTCTGCATATTATGCAGACATAGTAAAGAAGAAAAAGGGAATCACCCATTGCGATATAGTGCTGGTAAAGATTGTTTTCCATTTCAGGATAATTTTGCCATTAAGTGGAATTCAAGATGCAATTCATTAAATTTACAATAATCAGCTTTTTTAAATGACAAAATACATTGTCTTTTATCATCCTCACCATCTTTTATCAAACAGAACAATACATCACCATAAACAAAAGAACACCTTTTTTTTTTTTGTTATTTTAAACCACTACAGACAATCTTACTGCAAATTAAAGTACACCACTGCAAATTCAGTCAGCAGAACAGGACCGACAACATGAAACCGAACTCAACTTACAAAACGCTGGCCCTAAGACAAACGTTCCTTTCCTTCAGGCACAGAAAATTATCTGCTTGGGGAGTAAAAACAACTGGGTAGAGGCTTACAGTCTGCTTGCAGGGCCAAAAAGAAGAGAAAACCAATTGCCACACCTTGCATTCAAGTTGCAACTCTTCAGGATTCCTGTGTTATAAAAGGGTATTATGCAGAAGTAGTAAACCAACAGAGGACTTAAAGTCTTTCTGAAAAAAAGCATGAACTACTGAAAATCCCTGGCTCTTGGATAAACTTCAGACATGAAATGAAAGAAGGCCAGCAAAATCCAGCCTCAGCAGCTGCAGAGGCCAGACCAGGGACTCAGGACCATCCCGTGAGAGGCAGCTACCTGCCGCCAGGTAGTGGCTATGGCTCCTTCCCACCATTGAACCCTACAAAGCACCACATGTTCTCTCCACATCCCTTTTCTCACATCCTCCCCAGCAACAGCAGCCATCAGACACATCCATCTGTCTTTCTCAAACTGCCTGCACAAAATTCAGAGGAGGAGAACATGGGTATGGAGAGCAGCAAAGCCTGCCAGGGCAGGTTACCCAGCACAAGGAGGCCAGAAGAAGACAAGTGCTGCTGAGAAGCTGGGTCCTCACCTCCCCTTTGAGGAACAGCGTAAGTCTTGTGAGGTTGCAGTCAGAAGAAAGCATTCACTGTTTGGTGTTTACCTGCAACTTGATCACTCCCAGCTCTTCCAGGAAAAAGCACCAGGCAAATTAGACCATCCCAACAGGCCACCTGTTTGACCTTAGATGTCTTCATTTATTGTACATCTTGAAAACAAATGTTTCTTTTGAATCTGGGGACAAATTCTTGCAACTCTGCCATTTGAAATAATATTACAGGAGACAGAGATCAAATGACAAACACATACCTGAAGCTAGTAACTCATCACCAAAGGCTATTATCCATCAAAAGGTTACCTCCATCCTAAATAAACTAATATATTCATACCGGTTTAGTGTTATCAGCAGTTCTTTCTAGTATTTGAAAAGTATTATGAAAAACAGCCACAATATGAAACTTTTACCCATTTTGTAATGGAATAGTTGAAGATACAGATACTCACATAAGCAACACTCTACTATTCAAAGAGAAGAAAATAAGAGCCAGAATTTCAGTTACTGAAATCTGCACAAAAATTTTCTCCATTGCTAGCAATCTGCTCTGTAACGCATCACAGCCTTACAAAGGAAAGATTTAAAGTGGGTATTTCTTATTACAGTTATCCTGCACTCCAAAGCCAGCTTTTAAGAAAAAGTCAGTGTCTCATAGACAGTCCAAATGAAAAGCCTTTCACTGTAGATGTTCTTTCCAGTTAAACAGATGCGGAATAATTTCTCACATTTTTTCATAGTTGAAATATCAAGCCTGATGAGGTTTTCTGGTTGGTTGGTTGGTTGGTTTTTGTTCTAAAGAACTGTCAAGTTATGCAAAACATAGCTCCCATTCTGTAAACACTAAAACAGTGTAAGGCCCCATGAAAATTTCAGGGGTTTGTCTTCTCAGGATTAGGAACCAAAGGTGTGTGCCTATTAAATACATGTCTACATACGTATGCATGTATCTATATAGCTGTATATTTAATCAAACCAAATGTTTGGTTAGCCATAGCAGAGTCATCCTCAAGTACACTTCCGCTAAGAGATCACAGGCCTAACAGAATTGATGTACTTTTGGAGATTTGGGCAAGGCCAGAGGTACAAATACATACAAATATACTTAGGACTGCACTTTCTTTGCTTAGCAGCATGCCAAAACAGCAGGAATCATTATGAGCATTCTGATTTATCATGTTGAAATAAATTCACTGTCTCTCCAAGAAAAATAATTAGATTTTGCATAAAACTTTCTTCGGTACATAACCTCACTGAAGTTTGAGACAACCACCAGAAGATCACAATGAGATTCATCATGTACATTGTGAGAAACTTAGTTCCTCAAGCCACGGTAGCTGCACTCAAATATGACCATAAAAAGAAGTGAACTGTAAAACAGTTCAGCTTCAGACTTGGGCTAAAGCCCAGACAAGATTTTAAATCTTAAAAAACATTACTGAGACCAAAAATACTGAATATAAGCCTCAGTTTGCACTTTTAAAAAGGATAAGAAAAAACTTCAGATTTGTGTAGAAGAGAGCTACAAGAATGACTGGAGGACTGCAGAAAATGCCTTCAAACCAGAGTCTCCATTCAACCCATTTAGCTGATGAAAAAGGAAAACTAGAAGGTGTCTGTAGCTCACATGTACCTTCGTAGGGGGAGAAGAATAAGTACCGAAAGCTCTCTCTAACCTAACACACATCATAACAAAAGCAATGGAAAGTGAAAGCAGAAACATTATGAACTTGGATGAAAAAAAAGGGAGAACTCAACTTATTTTGATGTTTTCCCCTTCTAAAAGATTGCTTCAGCCAAATATCTTTAGGCTTTTGCCCAGCATGAGTGTTTAGGCTCAATTTAAGAATAACTACATGCAAGTTACTGCCTTATGATTCATATGCAGGTCAGCTCAGACGATCCCTGGGCCCTCCAGCTTAAGTCTTATAAAATCTTCAGAAATAGCGGTATTTAAATTATTGAGCACAAATCCCAGTGGCACATCTGTAAACTTTCTGAAATTGCACCTAACTCTGCTGCAATTCTTCAGAAAGAGCTACATTTTAAGACCTGTAGTCAGAATACATTATGTAAGATAAATACAGAAAAGGACAAGACTAAATCTTTCACGGCAAAATTTTAACAAAAGAAAACAAAAAAGTTTCTTCAATTCGTGAGTCTATTGAGATAGAGACAAGCACAACAAGATGATGAAGGATGGGTGCTCTAGCAGCTAACTGCTGAGCAACACGCCTCAAAGCTTCTGCCGTGACACAAACAGGAAAAACCAACAGAGTTGCTGTTTTTGTAACAGCACACGTGGGCTGCAGCACAGGGAGCAGGTCTGAAAATGTGTTTATCAGAAAAATAAGATGTGATTTCCTTCCTTTTGAACAATGAAAGTTGGGTAAGTTTGCACTGCCAAAGCTCTGATGCTGATTCAAAAAGGAGCTAAAGCCTAAGCTGAGTAAAACACTCGTTTTAGACTTAAACAGGTCTGAAATAATCCAGTGAAATTCCTTTCCTTCCTTTCTTTCCTTCTCTTAACCCCTGGGACCACAGGCTGTCACTGCCACTGCACAACTACCACTGTCAGAAAAGGGACAATGTCACACATTAGTGTAATGACCTATCCTATGCCTATAAAATGAAACCAATCCATGTTATTTCTTTTCAGAAGATTTTTCAGGCACTTCAGGTAAGAAAAGAACAGGCTCCTCCAGGGCATGCCAAAGAAGAAACTACAGCTGACTGGGCATTACACAAATCATTTAACCTCTCTGCCACCTTTTCCCCACCCAGAACCTGACATTACAGAGCAATTGCTCCGTATGGCCTGGTGGGTGGAAAACAACAAAAACACCAAAGTTGCTTATCAAGAAATTTAAAGAATGCAAGCAACGAGCAACATTTGATGAAGCCCTACAAGTTTCCAGGAAGCCTGTTGAAAGAGAAGAGAAAACAATTGCCACAGCAGCAGAGTGAAAGGGAAGCACAGGTGACCCAAGGGAAGGGACAGGCTTTCATGGAGACGTCAAGAGCAGGGCTTTCGGTGCCCTGATGCCAATGCCACCTCCATGGTATCAGCACATGTTATTTCTCCAGCTGGCAGAAAAAACATAGCTGTTGCTGTGGCTTTCACTGTACCAGCCCCTACGTATGAGCTGATGTCATCTGTGGGAAGGCAAACAGAAACATTATTCTCCAAGCACAGACCCGGCAGTAGGTTTCCCCAACACTGAACCTAGAAAAAGATGACTGAAATAAATTTCAAAAGTCTCATTGCACCTTATGTTTTTCTGCTTCTCTTTTACTCTGGTAGGCTGCTCCCCTCTACTAACAGCAATTAGCCATTTAAATGCATAGTAATAAAAATACTCCCTTTAACATTATTATGTTAGTGTAATTTCCTCAAGAGTAGGTAAGAGTTAAGTGGGTACCTCAGTCAAGAGAATCTCCCTCACCTGCCTCTAGACAAAGGAAGCAAAGAAGTAAAGATTACTTGGGAAAAAAAAAAAAAAAGAGAGAGAGCGCAAAGAAACAAGACTGAAGCAAGGAATCTCTCACCATTATTACCCATTTTATTAAACTTTATTTTAAATCATCATGATTTATGCCATGGAGCCATGATAAAATCTTCCATTTGGAAAACTGTATGACTAAATCTAGTACTAAAGTTTCCATTTGAGACTTCTGTGCTTTAATGTCTCTAAAACATGGGATGCGCCAAGCAGTGGGACTAAAATAATTCACTGGGATGAATAAATAAACAAAGCACTAGGATACTTTCTGTTCAGAATCTTTACAGCTTTCACGTCGAAATAAGACTGAATTGTACAGGCTGATTTCACTGGGTAATAGCAGTAACTGTATCTGCTTTTACACTAAAGCTTCCAAGATGCAAGATCCAGTACTAGAAGTTTCAGCTCGTGCCATTCAAACATCACACAGTCACAGCATGAAGATTTATCTGTATCAGATCACGAGATTTATCTGATCCTTTTTAGAGTATTTCATGTCTTGTGTAAGCAGCAACTAATCCACCCCAAATGAAAATGCCTCAGCTGTGTTACCGCCTGTAGTATTCTTGCAAGAACAAATGTTAATGATGACGTTCCAGCGCCTTTTAACAGTGATTATGAGAAGAGAAGAAAAGAAAGTTGGAAATTGGAAGGCTTTCAGGAGGCAATTGGCTGAAAGAGCAAACTCCTTCAGGTTTGGCTAGGCCACTGGAAAAACTTGGATATGATCTTTGCTCCCCTGGAGCTACGGTATTCTCTGCGTACCATTCCAAGCAAACGACGGGCACGACATTTCTCAGCAAGCTCCAATTACATGGTGACTCTGTTCCAGGCTCTGCTCTGATCTTGGTCTTCGAGGGAGGCACAGAGATAGTTCATCAATAAAAGGAGCTCTCTGTGGCAAATAATGCTTGTTTCTGCAGTCATTCCTCACCAGTCAGCCAAGCTACAGCACAGAGTAGTTCTCTCAAACACAGCTGGATTTATTTTCTCTTCTAGAAGGAAAATCACATATATAACGTTTCAGAGAACAAAGCTGAACAAGGTTTGTACCCAGGACTTTTAGGTCTTTTATAATTTTTCAGGATTTGCATTTGTGCTCTTTTTTGCAGCAGTCTCTCCCAACTAGACACATCTCAGGAGCAAATTAGATAACTCACACAATGCGGTATGTAAGTTTCTTTTTTATCATCTTCCTGTATTTAGAACGGAAAAGATTCCAGTTGGTAAATCTTTTCCCTCTCAAGTTCA
This sequence comes from Nycticryphes semicollaris, assembly GCA_013400055.1. NCBI lineage: Eukaryota > Metazoa > Chordata > Aves > Charadriiformes > Rostratulidae > Nycticryphes > Nycticryphes semicollaris. The sequence goes on along the minus strand of VXBJ01006458.1, from coordinate 3,293,053 downwards.
TCTCCTAAATGTCTTTCATATATTGCAGTACTGTATTTATTAGATTTTGCTGTAACTGTAACAAAAATGAAGTTTAGAAGTTTTACTGATAAACAGGGTAAAGAAAATGCAAATACATCCATTCCACCCCCTCTCAGGAAAACAGAGAGGAAAAGGCAAATTTTCTACATTACATGGAGAATTTAGCACATACTTAGAGGCCAACAATTTCATGCTCAAGAGCGTTCTCACTTCATAAACAGACCTGCCCGCTGTAAAAAGTGCCTAATGTAAAATATACAGCTGTGTGTATATGTTTTTACATCATGCTCAAACACTGATTTTCCAGCTCTTGAGTATAACATAAAGCATGATTCTTCATCACAGTACCCTAGAAACACCTGAGGTGTAAATAAAATAAAATACAATCAAGGAAAGCAGAACATGCTCTACTCTAAAAGCCAGTTCTTTATGTCAAAACATCTTGATATAAAGGATGTCATTTTCCCTTCACGTATCAAATGGAAATATAAAGGCAGCAAAGACAAGCAACTTTGCAAATATGGTACCTTTAAGATTTTCTAGTAAAACCAGTTCTGTTAAAATCAGTGAGAGTGAGCCCGTGTGTGTGCACGCCTCCCTTCCTTCCTGCCAGTGTGCTCAAGACATGCTACAGCACAGGGGACGCTGATAAACACTCAGTTGAAAACTGTCCTCCCAGAAATCCCCCTGCCAATGTTTCAATGTTTTAAAAGATAATTGAATTATTTATTTTTTTTTTTTTTAATGAAGCGTTCAACAGAATCTAGCCCAATAATCACAACTGAACCCAAAATTTGGTTCATACCAGGATTGCCCAGAGCACATCAATCAGGACTGCATCGAGGCAGGTCTCGAAGGTCTCCAGAGAAGGGGACTCCATAACCTCCCTGGGCAGCCTGTTCCAGGGCTCTGACACCCTCACCAGAAAGATGTTTTTCCTCATATTTGAATGGAGCTTCCTGTGTTCCAGCTTGTGCCCGTTGCCCCTTGGTCCTGTCACTGGGAACCACTGAAAAGAGTCTGGTAATACAGACCAACTGACTTCCGAGATGAGGGACAGCATTCCCCATGACATTACTGGTTTTCACAGACAAAAATGCATTCTAAACCTCCATTTCAATTATACTGATAATATAAGCAGATTTTTAGAATTAAAAAAGTCACACTGTGACAGCAAGTGGAGCCCTGCGAGTCCAATACACACCTAAGAGCTCACATTGCTTCTGACTCCTTGGCATCGAGTAGGGAGCAGATTCCAGCCCAGCGGATTCAGGTAGTCAAAGCAAGACCCAGCAGCCTCCCTCGGAGGTCTCAGGTCTGCAAACAACCACTCAACCTCAGCTCACCTGGGTGAAGACACTGTCAGGAAATCAAAGCTGAAGCCAAAAGAAGCTCTTCAAATGCTTCCCACCAAAAGGTAAGGAAACATAAACACAACATTTCAGTTCCGCTGTTGGAACACAAAGTTGGGGCAAGCCTTGACATCATTTTTTCAGAAGCATGGTCTGAATATTTTAAGTAATATAAGCAACAATAGGAAGACACTGGATGTGACTCTGAGCAACCTGTTCCAGTGGAAGATGTCCCTGCCCACAGCAGGGGGTCTTTAACTCAATGATCTTTATGGTCCCTTCCATCTCTGACCATTCCATTTTGTGGGATTATTCCCACAAAACCTTTTTTTTTTTTCCAATACCCTTGTGTCATGTGGTCGCCCTCAGGTCAGGTAATGCAAGATGGAAAGAGGAACAACTGCACACACTTGAAAAAGAGTATCTTGCTTTGCACTTCTGCACTTTGTTGTGCATCTCCCATCAATGCTCATTTTCTCACTGCCAACCTTTCCATTTTGTTACTAAATACCACTTTTTGCCACTTGAGAGCTCGGTACTCAAGTTCCCCAGTTCCACCTTCTCTCTTTATAACCCTCCTCCACTGAATGACACGGAGCCAGCTAAGGCAGCGCAGATGTGACCGTATGGGCACACATCCCATCAGAAACAGGCTGGTGTCCCCATTCCAACCGCACTTCTACGTAAGGCAGCAGGATGTCAGCCCCTAGACTCCTTCACCACCTGTGTCCAGGGGGTTTCATTAACACCTGAACTACTGCCTGCTTTTGTCAGTGCCACTCGTGCCCCACTTACGGCACGTGTAGCAACAAAAGGAACAAAGCCGCTGTCCTATTAACCTCAAACTGAAATTTATGCATTTCTCTAATGCCCCAGTGATACTAAGCACCACAAATGCTTTTTCTCTGATGCATTTTTACTTAACATACACACCACTTTAAAATTAATTTACTTTTTGCCCTATTAGATCCAAATGTAGAATGAATGGAATGCTAACAGTTGTGAAACTTTTTTCTATTATTAATAATTTTAAAAATTCTATTTTTCTTCCTATAAATGTATTGGAAAAAAATTACATTATGATTCACTTATCACTCATTACAATAATTGTTTAACATGATATATGTGAAATCTTTTATAAACACTGTATCATAACAGACGTGAACAAATAATACCAGGTGTTGCAATACCAAATTTATTTGACTTGTCATTTCAGAACATTCAAACAGTACTCCCATGGTCTCCACCAGGAGAGGCATCAAGCACCGATGCCCCAAGTGAGACTGGCTGTGATCCCTGCCACCCTTGCCAGAAATTTAACCCAGAGGTTAGCAGCTGGCAAGGAATTACTTGTCACTGAGTGACATACACAATACCAGAGAGCAGAAGTGTTGGGTTAACCTACAGCAAAGTGAACCAATTTTACTTGAAGACACAGATCAATACAAAGTCAGCAGCATAATTATCACAATCGTTTCACAGTTGAGCTGGCAGTATAAACTTCAATCTTAGATTGAAGCCTTACTGCAGCTTTGCACAGAGGTGTACACTTTTCACCATCCCTCAAAAAGCAGATGTTATTGCCCACATGAATCATTAAGAAATGGAATGACCTGAAGGATGTGTTTTACGTTCTGCAAATCAGAGCGCAGGAGCCTGAACTGCAGCACAACTCTTCATCTGGACAAAAGTAACTTCGTAATAGTGACTCAAGTTCCAAGGAGCCCTCACACCTGCCCAGCAGAGCAGGTCAAGCTTACCTTTCCTCATTCCCTTACGGAAATTATTTTAATAAATGCCAGTGAAAAGGGCATCTTTCCAGGGCCATTTCTTTATCCTTTGGCTTCGCTAATGAGCCGTGTGACTTGAAGTTAAAGTATTTATCAGACAGCTAATGGGTAATCCGTGAAATGCAAACAGAAAAAGAATCTGTTCTCGTTTCTCAGAAAATGTAATGCAAATGTATTTTAAAGTACTTGTAGGGTACATCTGTGACTTCAAGGGCAGCAGCTGCTTTTTTAATATGCAAAAATATAATTCGCAATCTTTTCTGAGGAACACCACAGGATACTTGGTAAACTACAATAATAGGCTTTCAATATTTCCCCTGCAGATTTGTATTCACATGGCAACCAAATTACCATGCTACCAAGATGCAGTGCTAAAATCAGTGCTACATGCAGATTGCCATCTAAATTGAAAAGCCACTGACACTAAATTAAAAACTTCTCTCATCGCTGAAACAACATTTGTGCATGCACACTAAAGCCAATAAACACATGCAGCTAAAACACGTTTATGTATATACACACACCTAAGCTACTGAGCACTTCTGTGACAGCTGTAGGGCTGTCCCCAAGCCCAGAAGGCTCAGTCTCCTTAGTCTTGTGCCAGAAGACATGCAATGAATACAGCTTGTTCAACACACGTCCATGCAATTCTTGCCCAGACTCCAGACACTGTAGGTTCTGAAACCTAAAAACCTGTGACCTCCAGGTATTTTGTCTGTTCCTCAAAAGCCCTTTAACTCACATTCACATGTCCTACATACCAAGCAAATAAAATGGAGCAAAAAGAGGGAAAAGAGATTAAACTGTGAAGAAAACAGTTGTAGGTGTTTGATGTTTATTCGCAGTCTTTGAATGAGTTCTTCAATTGACATTTGCTCTCAGAAGAGTCAGCTCAGAATCATTAAGTACTGATCTCGGAGAAGCACCATATAACAATTGAATCTATTGCCAAATTGTCATTGTAGGAGGTAACATTACCAGAGTGACAAAAAGCAATATATTGATACATTGTTATTTACTGTGAATTTATAATGATCTAAACCACCGCCATTCATCTTCATTGCGTTTACTGTATTACTCTGAGTATATGAATAGACCTAACCAGCCACAGAAAACTCTTATATATTTGCTTTTAAACAAAATCATACAGAAATGTTTTGTTCTTGTCCCAAACATGGACTTACTCCCAAAGTTACACCGGCCTAATGCCCAGGACAAGTAACATTCAGTCCCTGAGCAATAATTCCTGTCAGATCCACTAACCTGCAACTCTCTAGCTCTTTATATGAGCTCTGGGCAACTGCAAAAGGAATAAAAGCAGCTTCCTATTTTTTTTTCTCCCAGCCCTGTGGACACTTACAATATGCAAGTCTTGAGGCTGACCTGAGCAGCCACAAGGAATGCAGCCATTCCAAATTCAGGCAGATAAAACCACACCAGACCAAGCCCAGAGCAGAGATACCTGTGCCATTGGGTAAGAAGAGAGAAGGTCAAACCCAGACCAAACCCAGAGCAGGCTTACCTATGCCATAGGTAAGAAGGAGGAAGGTCACTGTGAAACTGCAATCCAAAGACACATTTCAGAGAACACACGCAAGGTTAAATTATGGAGAGTACAGACAAAAAAGTTGAAGGGGGTAGTAGTATTTCCATTGCAGATGTGGAAAGAGGTAAAGGAATAAAGTCAATGTATGGCTAAAATCCTGGTGCCATTTTGCACTCAATCCACACCTCTGGAGATCAGGCTCCGTGCCTTGATCTATCTAGTTAGCCAGAAAGAGTGCATACTTAGGGACCACAGGATCATCCTGTCCTACCTTAATATTGCTACTTTTAGATGTCTAATTCAAAACTAGTCACCCAGTTGCTCTACAGTCAATAGAGCACACGCTTTTAGAAGGACATTTTTCTGCTGGCTCTTTGCCTAATCAGAAGACAAAAATTTGGGATGCAAAAGAGGCATCATACTCTAGACATGCTGCCCCTGTATCTTTCCTGATAAATTTCCTGACAAAGGTACCAGGGAATTGATTAAAAATACACATAAAATAAAGTGCTGCACTAACCTGGTCATAGTTTGCTATAGTCTGCTTCTAATAATTCATATTGACACTATATGTTACTTATTTATTAAGTAGCAGCTTATTCCCAGATTATGGGAACTGTTCCATCTACCAAGGCTATTGGAAAGACACATGCAAACATCAGACACTATGTAATGTAATATTTTTGGACAAACATTTCCTATCATTGCCTGGCAGGGAAATGCTACTTTAACTGACCAAGTTCAATGCCTTTGAGCTATTTTTGCTTTAAATAGCTTTAAATAGAGCTCAACACTTCCCAATGTTCATTGCAAAATTCAGACCTGTGTGCTCCACCTGTCAGGTCGCTACACTGAAAGCAACAACTGTGAACTGCTACCACAGAACAGTTAGAATTACCTCATGTCATTCCACAATGCTGTTTTCAGAGTTGCTATGACAAAAGAAAGTCAGAAAAAAACCCAATATATTAAATCAGAGAAGATAATACCTAAAGCAGCACGCTAATCATAATGATTTCATCAACCCTCCTCCAAGACAATCTGCTGAGGGAATCTACTGACAGGGAAGAATAACCACATCATTAGCAATTTGTACTCCTGTCAGGAATGTATTTAGTCACACCATAGATTAAATGTTTAAGCAATGCTGAGCAGACGTGAAATTTTCCACTCTGAAGGCCTGTGCCTAATCTGCCAATAAGAAATTAAATACAGTGAGGCATTTCACTCAGGACAGCAGTTCCTCGCTTCAAATCTCATCAGAGGTTTTTTCATTAAAACAGGACAGACAGTCGACATCACAGGAGAGGTTCTGCTGGCAAGTGCTGTTATATACAGAAGCACATACCAAGTCAGACTCTGACTGCCCTTTAAAAGTGAAAAAAACAGAATTGCATACATTCACCACATAAAATGAGCAGGTGGTATTTACCTGAAGGTCTTACTCTTCTGGAGAAATTATTTTTAACAATAGTGTCCTGATATTTAAAGTACATGGATACACCAAGGGAAAATTGAGCAGTTTTGTAATAGGACATTATATCTCTCGTACTTTCTGAAGGTCTTTAAAGGAATAACAAACAGTTGTATAACAATACAACCTACATGGGCTTCCAAAAGGCTTTAACAAGGTCACCTGCTTCTGAAACTACGCAGACTTTCGCTGCTCAGAAAGGCCAGGCATAAATTCATTAAAAGATGGGAAATGAAGTACAGGAATAAACTGTCACTTTTCAACACTCGTTCTCTGTTGTCTTTCAACACATTCAAAACCATTAAGTTAATTTAATAAGACCGCAAAGTCTGCAGATGACAGGACATAATATAGCAAACTAGCATCACCCACGAAGACTGTCCAGTTACTGGTCAACAAAACGGCAGGTGTAGATAAATGCAAAAAAGTGGGGCACATAGTTAAAAGAAAACAAATCATCCTCAAAATTATGAACTTTGAATACCTCAAGTCAGGAAATACGGTGTAGGAATTGAGAATAAATGCAACCAGTACAGAAAGATTCAAACCACACGAATGGTCTTCAGCAACATTAATGCTGAGGAATCACTTTCCACAGGACACCGAAGTCACTTAAACTCCCACCATTTCAAAGGGTTCAAAAGGGATTAGACAAAGTCCTGAAAGACAAATTCACTAAGAATTGCGAAGTACAGAATATCTGCTTGGGAAGTTCCCAAGTCGCAATTTTAGGGCAACTAGGTATTCTGAAGAAATACTAAAAAGGTTTTTTATTCTGACATTCTGACATCAACTCCTGCAGGGCCAGAAGGCTCCCATATAACCAACACTGGTCACATTAAAATCCTGTTACATTGTAATCTGACAAACTAGAACAATAAACATCTTAGATTAAATTTTTGACATGTCTTTGTCTTTGAAAGCTACTAAAATATCTGAATTAACTAAACCCAAAGCAGGGAATTTACTAGGCCAGCATGTAATTTTAAGCAAGGAGAAAAAGATGTCATTGCCTAGTAGTTTAACATTAACTAACTTTTCTCCACTGCTGTAGGTTTGTCAGCTTTCCAGCATTAAATTAATTGCAGCATATGGACTTTCATCCTCAGAGAGCACCGACCAGACACGCATTTGTCTTTCTGGTAGCCGATGTTCTGGAAAGCAGAGGCAAAGGGAGGTACTTCATGCCTTGTGCATCGACCACAGGAACCAAAATACAGATGAGTCAGAAGTGAAACAAGTTCAAACCAAATTTTCAGTAAGGGCTCAATTATTCATCTGCTACAGGCCATGCTACTGCTCCAGTTAACTCCCAGGTCAGTGGTCTGCCATGTTGCTGTTTTTCTGGCTGGAATAATGCTCATGCCCCCTCTAACACTGCATACACTTCAATCCACTGCAGATTGCCCAAGGATCTGGAGCAGTGCAGGAAGAACTGGTCACTAATCTTCTTTTTCCTACTGGTGTTTACCTAAGACTGCAGCCATATATATTAAAAAA
>VXBJ01006458.1:3268606-3285349 GCA_013400055.1 Nycticryphes semicollaris | reverse complement strand
AAAAAAAAAAAAAGCATCTCTGATTTGTAAAACAATGATTAGAGTTACTAGATCAGCAGGAAAAAATTTACAATATTTTTGAGTAGAGCAGAACAGGCTTTATGTTTTGGGTTCAGAGTTTTCAGTTGTTTTCCTCCACATGCCACTTGGAAAATAAAACTAAATGCAGAGGATTTTGTAGGTCCCTCCTATCTGCAAGGAACACAAGAAGGATTTCAGCTTTCATCTGGGTTGCTTTGCTTATTGCAGTCCCTACATTTTGCAGTGGGCAACAGCTTCATATATGTGAAACAGCATGAGAGATGGGAAAACGGGGTATGAAATAAACTCATTAAGAGAAATCAGAAAAAGGAAGAAAAAGAGGGGCTATAGTGGACAGGCAATAGTCTGTAAAGCACAGGGAAAATAAATGCTGCAACAGCTAGTGAGAGGAAAACACCTGAAATGCAAAAGCCTACTCAGAAACAGGCCATGGGAAGGCAAGGCTACAGCTCATAAGTTAGCATCTAATGGCTTTATTTGTGGAACACTTTTGACTGATATTTATTAAATGTGTTATTCTACACGTAGCTTATAATGCATTCATACAACAAAGCAAGTTTTTGAACAATCCTTGGCTGTAATGCAAAGAGGGACTAGATCATGACTCCACCAAAGAGCCAACACCAGAAGCACATCACTACTCAGGGAGAAACTTGTAACACTTCAGTCAAGGCAGATCAAAACTGCTACCTCTTTTTATAGACACTGAGACCTTTGTGGAACTATTTTTTGTCAATATTTTTCAAAATACCCCAAGTTCACAATTCTAAAAATTAAGAGGTTTTGGATGAGAGAACTAGTCAATGTAGCATCTTCATTCCAACACACACTTTTTTAAATAGTGATTGCCCACATTTTGTAAATGATGACCACTGCCAGCCAGAGAAATAATTCACAAATATAACAAAAATTTTAAAAAATTATCTTAAGATATAAGGTTTAAATGTTTCCTTACTGCCTTAAGTTTCTTCTAAAATGTGTGAAAGTACAATGTTGTCTTATGATTTAAAGACCTGACTGGCCTCTGACCACCTGCAAAAAGACAAGAGCGTTGTCTTTCTCTGCCTACCCTTCAATCGCATTCAACTTGTGCAGAAAAACTGCTTGACTGACGAGAGTTTCACCTACTGCATGTGTTCATTTTGGATCCAATCTGTACTTCATCCTCATCACCCCCCTACAAAAAATCCCTGCTACTTTTGTTGGAATAATGCTGCAAAATCTGGCAGCTCCCAGCCTCCTTTTACAGAAGGACAAGAATTAATTACATTTTTCTGCTTGTACTTTGTCCTAGCGACATGAAATACATGCAGGATTTGATTGCATAATCTCCAGCTACGTGGGAGGGATTTGGAGGTTTGCCTAAAAACCTGCCACTCCTGCATTCAAAAGCTCGACAGCATGTTTTTCCGACGTACACATCCATGTAGCTGAAATCACAATTGAGTTCCTTCACTCTCTATCATCAAAAACATTACCAAAAGCCACATAGGGAAGAGAATAAAATAGTAAATAATTTTTTTTTTTTTTAATTTAAAACAAATTAAAAAAACCACACGGGATGTCTGTTTAATAACTTGTTCCTGGTCCTGTTGTAAAGGAGAAGTTAATGGATTTACACTAATTTACACTATCTAGTAACTCCAGTGGTTTTAGTCCAAATACCAGCAGATCAGTCACCGTAAAATACAGCCACCAGAATTGACATTGACGTCACTGTTGTTGGCAGCTTTTTCTGGGAATTTGTGGACTGGCTGAACCTTAGCCCTTTTTCAACAAACACTCCATCACGTAACACATCAGCAGTTCCAATGACAGCAGCGCTAGACAGGTCTTCCTCTCTCTTTTATCTATCACCCTTCACCGTGCCCTGATCTTAAGGCAACTGGAAGTCTTCCAGGTATCAATGAAGTCAGTCTGTTTCCATTTATCAGCAATAGGCTAAGACTTTAAAAATTACCACAGAAAAAAGTTTTAAAATTCACTTTTGAAATGGTAAAGAACATCCCAATTATGCTATCTAAAGACTCACAAAGCTGCAGAAAAGTACAGAAAAGAGACAAGGTTCAACTCAACATGTTTTTACAGTAAAAGTAGTAGCAAGGTGAATCTAGCTGAAAGGTATCTGCCTTTGAAAAATCATTAGCATCATCTTTGTTTTCTGTTTTTCACCCTTTAAAATTTGATGTTGTCTCCAATCTGTCTGACTTCAAAAGGAGAAAATTATTTGTCCTCAATACAATTATATTTGCATACCCAAAATCACTTTATGAGTGTTTTTAATTTTTACTTTTAATTTTCTTCTTCCTATATCTTACATTTCTTCTTTGAGATATGCAGATTAGACTCCCAGAACTGGACGCCAATTTGCTCCCATATAAATAAATGTTAAATAGCTAATCTATTCCTGAAGTCTTTTTAAGATCTTAGTCACTTTTCACCAACGCCGACAAGAAATGCCCTAAATTTTTTTGATCAACTGAATATGGAAATACATTCTGCAAGTTCACAGTACTTCATTTCTTCAAAATACCAGGATGACTGAAGGAACAGCCACAACTTTTGAGACATCCATCTCAAAGGTTTCCCATTCACCTCACGCTTTGGCTTTGGGTACTCCACAGCACCCACAGGCCATCAGCTACCAGTATTTCTGGCATCGCCCTTTCTTCAGCACGATAAAGGGAAGGTTGTCATTACAGCCGAGGCAAAAGGCAGCACAGATTAATTTCAAATCGATAGCCATGTGTAGTGATTCAGGGGAAGAGCTTACACAGAGCTTATTAAAATGTTCAGATTTAAGAAGTTGCTACTAAGAAAGCTGCCATATCTTGGAGTGTCTTAATCCAGCCTTTCTGAAGAGGACCGTAGCATGTACCCACCAAATTAAGATGACTGACTAAAACGCCTGTACTTAAACCAAATATTTCAAGGACTAGTCAGAATGGCTGAGAAAGCTACTTTCCTTAGCAGTCTAAGAAAATGAGTTTCTGGACTGCAAGATACCAAATGAGGCAAGAGGACAGAGCTGACACAGGCGGGCTTTGGGCAAGTTTGAGATGGAGAAGGGATGAACATTGGTGCCCTTACCAGTGAAGACTGATCTTCCTCCTGAGCCAAAATGGTATTGCAGAAGAGGAACAGAACAGAGGGTATACACTGGAAATATTTTATACTACTGAGTAAATAGCAACAGTGTCCTAAAATACTTCAAGCCTAACACACACCACACACCTATAAAAGCAGTGGATGCCCCAGAAAGCCAATATGGATGGACATCTGGGACACTGTAGTGTTTAAGCCCCCAAATACTCTGGAAGTCAGCACAGATCTGGGAGTCTAAGGCATTCGGGATGTAAAGCTCCATCTTGTGACAGGGTGACAATAAGCCTAAACCCAGGAAATCTTTCTGACATGCCAAGAAAGAAACAATACCATGGGCTCCTGAGACAGAGGAGGCACAGCTGATGTCCCAGCACTGCCAAGACTAAGAGCAGGCTGTGGAGGGTACAGGTAGATAGGCGTCACCTCCACAGCTCTGGAAGAATCAGGACATGGCGAATCAGAATTCCTGTATTTCTGTCACTGGATGAATCCATCCCTGCATGAATTAGTTTTCAGTTCCTATTTTTGCTGACACTCTGCAAAGAGCAAGCATAAAAAGAGCTGCACTTAGCTGCAACTATTAAGGCATTCCAGGTTGGCTTACTCCTGTTTTCTTAAAACTTGTGAGACCAGAATGCAGCAGAAACTGTTCCGTATTTCCCTGAAAATCTGACAGGATTACATCTTTTTCTTCTGATAAGCCATGAGCTGTTTTTTTCACTTTTGTTCTGAGTTTGCCACAGTAGTGTCAGAAGAATTGTATTTTTACTAACAGAGGGCATCCTTTCCAAGCCGAAGTGATATTAACAAACATTTCAGCAGAGAGAAGAGAAGCTGGTCTCTCAAAATAGCTGCAATAAAGTTCTGCTGAAATGTTTTTTACCAAGGAAATTTTTCTTATTATTTTTAACTGTCAGAAGAAAATCTTTCTCTATGATCTCCCTCCCACTTCTCTTCACTAGAAAAATTTCATATCCATTCTGTAATAAATTAGTCTGTCTCCAACTGTCATACAGTAACACATATACAATCAAGTGGAAAATCACTCCCTTCAATCCACCACAGAAAGCAATAGGAGGGGAATGGGAAAAAAAAAAAAAAAAAAAAAAAAAAAGGAATTATTAAAAAAAAAAAGAAGGAATTATTAGAACAGAATAGAAGCTTGCAAAAGCTTGCAAAATATCTTTATTTACCTCCCTGACACCCAAGATCAATTTTTCTTATTGGATTTCTCCCAGAAAAAATATGTAACACCACCAACACCTTTTTTTAAAGTGAACTTCATAATTTCTGGAATGAAAAAAATCACGTGAATGCAAGTTTGTGCCAGCTCTGTATAACCTCTGTAGCTTTATAAAATTTCACCATTTACAGACAGATGACTGATTGCATATTAATTTTCCTTAAGACATACACTTTTCTGTCAAACAAAACTCTCAAAGGAAGTTTCAAAAACTTATAAATGAACACATCAGCAAACGAAGAGCAGAGGTCTTAAGACAACACCTGCCATTGCCTATTTATGTAAATGCCAACAGTGATCCAGGCTACATGGGTTTTCACTGTACTCACATAATCTAATCCCCATTTCCCACTTTCTCATTTCAACACTGACAAGCCCAAGTTTTGATTATCTTCTGTTCAGAAACAGACGCCAACAGTAAAAGCATAAGAAATGATAGACCACTGCACAGAGAAGTGAAGTCCACCATGGTCAGCTATCTCAAGCCTTCGTTATTTGTAGGTAGACAAAGGTTCATTCAGTTTATAGGTAATGGCCCTTGAGAGGAGCCTATCATTATTATTTGATTTCTACTCAGGCCAAAGGTAGAGCTTGAAGAAATATCTTGTTACAGAACACTTTCTCCTGCAAACATTTGCATCCTCAACACTACTGGCGCAGTCTGGTGTCCACACAGCTGCTATCCTTGAGGAGATTTTTAGTCTTGTAAGGAAGACATTTGTATATACATTATTTTTGGAAGTAGAAATATTATCACAGTGTTGGAAAAATTAACTCTTCTGCTTTTGGTAGTGTAGAATTGAACATTATGACATGTTTTGGGTAAGCTACCCTTCAAATGGGACTCTTATTACTGGGTAAGCCAAACAAAATATTGAAAATCGTATCCAAGTCTCAAAAGTAATACCTTCGGCAACTGATATGATAATTTCTCCACCTCCAAGTAAAACTAAGTTTGTATAATTAGTAATAGCTGGTGATGAGCTATCACTGATGACTCTATTGCTTCACAGAAACACTTATTTTACCATTCTCCCCACTTGTATGCATGTCTCATTCCATCTGAGCATGTGTTCTAGTACATCCTTTCACAATAGTTTTCAATGCTGCCAGGCTTTGAATGTTTTTTACTGATCACATCTTACTAGCTAATAAACAATTTGGAGAATGTCTCTCTAAATACTGTCTAGACCACGATGGACTAGAAAATCTTAGTTGGAAGATGCCATTCTGTGTGTCGAAAAGTGGAATATGTGCACTTTGCAAGTTCCCACACCTCAACTTCAAACATAATTGTACAGGTTAAAAAACTGAGAAAAATGATCCAGCTAACAGCTACAGTTTGGTAGAAAATACCTTTTTGAGATGATCAGAGGGTGCCAAATGACAGTAGATTACTTTATTTGGAATAAATTCAGTTTCCGTGACACTTCTAGCTGCATCCTGGAGGTTTCCCCAGGAATTTCTACTCAGCTCCTGCTCCTGCTCCTCCATTATATAACTTGGCAGCATTGTCTGTTCTAGGCTTAGGCCTCAGGGTGTTTGCTTAAGTTGTCCTTTACATTTTCAACCAATGCCTCAAAAAGGTTCAACTGATGCAAATTGCTGGCACAACGTTCAACCAGTTTATGTCAATAATGGCTGCTTCTGCAAGTGCAGGAGCTACTTTCACTAATATAACTGAGTGAAGACGACAAGTTTGATTTGAAACATGAAAGCTTGCTTACTCTATGAATACAGCCAGTGGAGATAAAATCATTAGTTCTAAAATTTAGAAGGATAAAGGGTCTAGGAACAGTCCAACAATAATTACTATACCCTACTCCTTAGCAAGTTAGTTTAAGTACATGAATAGTTTTTCCCTTTCTCACCATTCTTAGTATACGCATTGCTTTATCCAGGAAGACAGTTATAAATGGTTTTGTGGATTTCTTTTAAATCCTAAATCCCTTGCAAATAGAGCCCGACATACACCCCATTTAAAAGTGAACTATGTGTTACAACAGTGTTTCAAGTAGGTATTTTTATTTTCCTCAAGCACAACTATGCCTACTGACACCTGGAAAACAGCATGAACTATCAGCAGTAGTTACTCTTGCTAAACATCAGACTGCTTATCATTCTAAACCAGTTTGCATATTGTTAGTGATACATAAAGTTTGGGGAACCTTATTCTCCTGCAAATACAAAAAAAAAAAATCATTTAGCATCTTCTAACGGAAATATAAAGATTAACCTGTGCAATCAATTAAAGGTTCATTAAATCAAGTAAAGATTAAATTATACAATTACTTATCTAACTTGTAGATCTTTCTTCTCTGGTCAACAAAAAAGAAATACTATACAAAACAGATTCAAGCTGTTCTCCCTTAGAAAACTGAAAATGTAAAACATGAATTTAAGTTTCCTATTTCCTTGAGTAAGGATTAAGATACATCCTTACTCAAAACACCATACAATTTTTTATTACTCCCTTCTAGGCTTTGCTGAAGCTTTGAAGAGGCTCATTGCAGCATAGCTTCAATGATCACAACACCCTTCTTCAGAACTACCACAGAAAAGCGTATTCAAACATTTATGCCACTATCTACAGGTGGTACTGGAAAAGACAATTTGCTGCAAAACTGCTACAAAATCAGGTTTCTATTAACGAACAGTTGAAAATACAGAGCAATGCTTGCCATTTAGAACCTAATTTCTTGTACTGCACATTTGAAATTGATCATGCATTCCAACTAGCACCGCACAGTTAAATTTCCTGTTAACTTTAATCTGTATCAAACGAACTGATATTCTAGTATCATTCTGCCATATTACAAACACTGGCCAGAAAATAGGCTGTTGGTTTTAGTCTACAATGTTCAATGGCATGAATACTATGTCAACAGACTGGCAAATAGTTCTGTTGGTAAAACACAAAAACGTATGTTGTAGCTTTATTCATAGAATTGTCTAGGTTGGGAGGGACCTTTAAGATCATCTAGTCCAACCATCAACCTAACTATGACAAAAAACAACAACACACCACTAAACCATGTCACTAAGCACTGCGTCAACCCGTCTTTTGAATTATTTCACAGGGAGAGGTCTCCAGTCATTAGTAAAAGCAAATAGGAATATCAGGATCTCTCACTTTCCAACTTTAGTACCCTGGTCGGTTTTCTTTTTTTTTTTCCTTGACAAAATGTTTTAGATGCTTTAGGTGTTGGTGAAAAATGTTCCTTACTCCTTGGGTATTACTCCTTACTCCTTTTTTTAACAGGACTATCATTAGATCTTGGAGTTAGTGAGGAATTTTTTCAATTAGAAATTATAAGATTCTTCTGTTATACGATCTCTTTTTCATCTTGCTTGAATTCCTTAAGTCTTATCAGCTCTGAGGAACAATGGTACATAAAGTTAAAAATAAAATAACGAAACAAAAAAGCCCAGAGATTACTTTCTCCATTCTGTTTTCTTTTTCACAAGAAGCATGCAAAGACAGCTCAAGAAGAAAACTATCACAAGTGCCTGCAATGTAGAGAAACAGCAGGAAGAACAACATCAACAGGGAGCAGAGACTGACTGGAGCATGTGAAGGAAAAGGGAAAAAAAGAGGTTAATTTGTACCTCCAATCAAGCATTTCTATCATAATTGATTTTTACCATCATCCTGATGACTGGTAATAAGCTGCAGTGACTGAAAATGCAAACGAAAAAACACTGCTCATTCTCTTGTCATCTGCTGAGTCACCCCCTCGGTTCTGCTGATAGCTCTTACTACGCATCTCACTGCCTTTAGAGATTGCCATGCACCTTCTCAGTGCCATGAAAATTAAAACTTTTTTTTTTCCCCCCATGAAGGCTGAATCTTGCGCCCTATAGCTCCACTTCTAAGAAAATGCAACCCTGGAATCTGGAGCACAAATTCAAAGAAACCAGTATTTGACCAAATCTTATCTCCCTCTGCCCCCGAGTTTAGACAGCAGAAGACAGCAAACAAGGCACCACAGAAAAACTGTGAACCATGATGGTTAAACTTACAGGTACGTTAACAATTCAGATAATCACTCCTTGACAGAGGAGGTACAGCTGGAGGTCCATCAACACTCCCTGCCTTCCGTCTTTATATACTTTCTTCCTTGACCTTTTTAACATGGTATTGTGATCAACAGATATAACAAAGCTAAATTAACCTTCAAGTATTAAAAGAAGCAAAGATGTTGAAGATGCTAATAAAGAAAAAAAGGCATCACAAAAAACGAGAAGGAAAAATATTGTAAATTACCATTCTCATGGAGAAAGTCTTTTTAACATAACACAAAATGTTTGAATTTGTAGTGGGGTGGTTGGTTTTTGTTTGGTTTTTTTTTTTTTTACTAAAAAGAGAGAACAAGAAAAGCCTTTGGCCACTGGGGGAAAATTTTACACTAAATAACAATCTCAGCACAGTCATTCCAGATTTATACAGATTTGGTTGATTAGTTGCAAGATCAAAAGACTAAAAGTACATCAGGGAAAACAACTACAAACCAGATTTCAGAAAAATAACAAATCAGACATTCAAAAAGATACAGGGTCTTATTTACCACAATCATCTTTTCTGGAGCTTGAAGGTATATAAATAGAAACTTTTCACTAAGAGGTTTATTATATTGCATTTTGAAATAGCAGGAAGTCTGACACTTCAGACAATGAAAGACTTCACATGTATTCTTCATGAATAATTAATAAAAAGTCAGCCAGCTTGCTTGGCTGCTTTAGAAGTAGCTTGGTTTTTCCGTTTCTTTTAGCTGCTTCTCTTCTACTTGTAACTGTAAGGCAGGCAGCAACACCTTTTCCTTAATACCAAGCTAAGAAAATACTCCTTAAATACACGGGCTGAAACAACTTTCTAGATTACACAGAGAGACAATATGTCACTATTCTCTCTGTAATTTTAATCTCCAAAAGACAGTTTAACAGCTTGACTTAAAAATATTTTGAATTATAACTCTTTGGTTTTTCTTTGGTCTTCATTGCTGAAATATTTTAAGGCAATATGAACAGGTAATGAATATTAAGAATATTTTAAATATCTCAAGATGCTATGTATAAAGCAGGGCAAACTTTATTTTTTGTGTATTCTATAATAAAGTAAATAAAGCTATTGGTAGAGCATGTCAGACCAAGCCAAACCACATCCATTTGTCCAAAGAAGTGTAATACAATATAAAATTCTGTTCTAAAACGAGAGATATGGTTGCTAGACTAAGAGAAATTATTTAATTTTTTTTTTCACATTTTTACAGAAAGAGAACTTTTTCCCCTTTAGAAGTAGAAATACCTATAGTATTATCTGAGATTTCTCCAGTTATATTTGGTGTTCATTCTGAAGTATGTATTAGTGTACTATAGTGATAGGAATTTCCCTGGCCAAAAAAAAAAAAGTTATTTTGTCATTTTATACAGCCCATAAGGGTCACATCACAAAACAGTAACAAAATTTCAAACACAATTTATCCTCCTGATGCACAACATAAGCACTACATGGACATATTTTCTATTTAACTAAATAAACACAGCCCAGCCCAGGCAGATGGAATACTCCGAAGGCTAATAACATTTACAGTTATGAATGCCACACTGGAAACATAAGTGCCACGCTATGGGACATAAATGCAGGAAAGCATCCCCTTAACTTGTCAGATATTCTAGCAAGAAGACCACTTACTCATTTCACTCTGAATCCTGAGGTACGAAGCCGACGCTGCAGAAGGGCTCCCAAGCTGGCAGACTGTTGGTAGGACATGGTACAGCACATTTTGCCCTCAAAGGTGCCAGACACTAATGAAGTCTGAAAAGATCCTCACTTGGAGGTCTGCACCACCCCAGTGAAGATTTCTGTTCCACAATAGGGATGCTAACAAGAAGGAATATTACACTACTGAGTGTAACTTTCATATGAATGCTTTTGTTACTAAAAACAAATTCTGCACTAGGGGGATGTCCAAAACTCAAAAACACTGCTTTCCATTCTGCTTTCCCTTCACAATTTCTTTACCTACTTCCTATCATGCTTCTTCATATTCCCATACTGAAATCACTATTTTCTTTATGTGAAATATAAATTAAGAGAAGGAACCTAGAAATTAACTCTCACCAGGATGGAGGAAAGTCCAGCAGAGCCAAACTCTGTCATTCTGTGACAACAGAAAGAATGGTTGGTCTCCTTGTTACCAGCTATGACACAGATCAGAAAGGGGTTTGGAGTAGGGATGGTACATACAGAACAAGTAACTCAAATATGACTCTCAAGAATTCAGTAGTAACTCCCACACCACGGATAAGGGGGATTTCATGAACTACCTCTCTGAGGTTGTCCTCAAGTGAGTCTTCTGTGCCTTTGTGGACTAGGACACCTGGCACAACAGACTGCTCCCTCTGAAGGGAGCCAAAAAAATGGGATTAGAAATAATTGGCATGTAACACTACAACTGAAAGGTACAAAGTATGTAGCATGAGCTCCCAGTTAATTTCTATGACCCTGAAATAGCCTTATGATTATATTCTAAATTACTACTCTAAATATCATGACATATCCTGGTACCTCCCATTTGCTGAACTAAGGGAACCCTCACCTCTCATTCAACTGAAGGTACGGTCTCACAACTGAAATCAATACACAAGGTGTATGAAAGTTTAATGTAGTGTATTCTGAAAAATTTATTTTTGGCTATGATAGAAGCTTCCCCAACACTCTCAGCTGATCAGCTTCCATTTCCAATAGGCAGACTTTGACCTATTACTTATAACTCTAGAAAACTTTAAGCAACCAGAAAGGTTTCAGCACGCTTCTCAGACTTTGGGAAGTTCAGCCAAAGCAGTTTGGTCTATGTGTAACTCTAACCAGGCCTCCTTCATTTTGACAGTCTTTACTTATCCCAAGTATAAACTTCCCTCTCCCCAGTGGTTACAGGGGCACTAGTCACTACACATAAAATCCAACATTGGAATAAATCTACAGACCTGAATGAAGATAACAGTTATTTGAAGGATCTCTTCCTCTCATCACAGAAAACAAGGTGTGCAGTAGACTGTAAAAAGAGAAACCAGACTCTCATGATGGCAGGAAAAACAATTCCTCTGCCTCCAGACAGGGTTTGTTTGCTGTCAGGCAAACCCCAAACTCTACAGAGGCAATCCTCAGCTGCAAGTTGACATTCTGCACTATCTAATCACTCCCTTTGGGTTAGTCTGATTAAAAGACTACCAGAGCAATCAAGAGTTGCAATTCTCAACCAACAACAGCAGCTTTGTTAAGAACGTGAACCACTGCACAATACTCAGTACCCAGAAAAATGAGTTCCTGGGCACTAAAAATGAACACTAAATTAGCAGGTCTCTCCAAAACTACTCTGCTTACCAACTCACCATCTGCAGCATAAGGATAAACCTGATAAAGAGTCAGAAAAAGACTTGTGTCCACAAGCACTACTGTGTAACTTCCCTTGGAACAAGACTTGAATAGTAAAAGACCTGGGCCCACAAAGTGAACAATGGCTGAAAAAGACACTGAAAAGCTGTCCATTATGTGACCAATGCTATGGAATAAGGCAGGAAAGGGTCTGTGGTTCTGGAATTCACATAACTGGAGGAGAATAGTGAGATGCATTAAGTTTGAAAGGAAGCTTCAACTCCTGACATTTCCTATTTTCCAAGTGTTCGGTGTTTGGATCTTAATACTCTTTGAAAACACCATTTATAACACAATTCATACAGAGAATGCCCATTGCCCATCTGCTTCACAACATGATCAAGAACTGTTATACTGCATTTGCTTCATACAAAATAATTAGAATAACAGGAACTGTGCTTCATAGCTAGCCACTACTATCATTTTAAACGCAGGTTCTTATCTTTTGGTTTTCTAGCTGAGCAACTTTTTCTATTAAAGCATCCACCTGAAATCAACAAACTACCCAACAAAATACAGTCCAGAATGAAACTAATTAATTCCCCACTACATTATTAAAAAAGTGGAGCATTCACTACTAGCAA
The DNA here is from genome assembly GCA_013400055.1 of Nycticryphes semicollaris. Lineage (NCBI taxonomy): Eukaryota > Metazoa > Chordata > Aves > Charadriiformes > Rostratulidae > Nycticryphes > Nycticryphes semicollaris. The sequence goes on along the minus strand of VXBJ01006458.1, from coordinate 3,272,940 downwards.
CTATTTTTTCTAATAGTTACTGTGAATTCAAGATCTTTCATTACACGTGCACCCTGAAAGAAGTTTTTTAACTTGATTTCATTCAAGACTATCTAATTATTGTCTCCAGAAGGCAAGAATTAAGAGATAAATATTTTTTGCATCAGCTGCAATAATATGTTCAAGAGATCAAAAGGCTCCTGCTCTAAAATTTGGGGGCAGAACATCACAATAAAAGCTACGTGGCTGTCAGCGTCCCAAGCATTCACTAAATGACAGAATCCTTTAAAATGTCTATGAACTACTTGTTCGTAAATGATAAAACATACTATGCTAGTAAGTAACTACACAGATCCTTATTCTGAATAAACACTAAGTACAACTTAGAAACAACTGAGATAGGAAAACATTTGCCCTATGTTATTTGGTCTGCAACAAAGAACAAAAGCCACGAAGCCATCAGAACAGTTTTTAATGTTGTATTTTCAAATCTAGAAGTGTGTGCTCTCTTATACTACTGTGAGTTTACCAAGTAAATAAAGGAGCAAAGCTGTTGGTCTCAATCTCCAGTTCATTAAATATCAAGCAGTGCTGATTTCCCTGTGAGTTTTGCTCCACTAAAGATTGTGCTTACCTACATAGAATATTGTAGGCAGATGCAGGATTGCTCAACCTCATCTCCAGGGTCCTTATGATTATTTCAGCATCCCATCCATGCACAGCACAGCAGCGCCAGCTACGCTGCTGATATTATATCATGTAAACACATCTGTAAGCCTCCCAAGATTATTGCTATCCTCCTTTGCATCTTTGCAGTGAGTGCCAAACTGAAAAGCAATAGGCAGGCTTTGAAGGCACCTTCCAGTTCTACTGCAAATATTTCTAGGTTGTTTTGCTGAGAGAACAGGTGCTACATTTCTGCAAATTTCAACGTGGAATCGCACTTCAAATCACAAGATGAACTTATCACATTGGTAAAATGCAGCCTTCTTTTCAAACTCAAAGCTAAAATGTGGCTATTTAAAAAAATGTTTTGTATAATCTCCTAAAAAGACACTAATAACACAGGCAAATTGGAACAACAAATGCAGGTAATATTCTGCCATAAAGGTAAACACGTGAATTAGACATCTGTCTCTGACACAGTATTTCATTGTGGTTTGTTCCAGTGAATGTTACATTTCACACCAGCAGAGCTGCCCCTTGAGGAGATCAATTTTTCCACTGTTTGTTAACTAGCAGGTAGTTAATAGAGGATAGTAGACAAAAAGGCTAATTACATCTATGCAAATCTAAACACTATTATGAGGGCTGCTCTTCAAACAGGAACTGTCTTCATCCATCTTGGCAATAAAGCAGACACACACACACACACATAAAGAGGCTCTGGATTTGAGCAACACAGAGTTTTCATTATTATTACGCTGCTAAAACCCACTGCTGTAGGGAGACGTTCCTCAAAACTCAGTGAAACTCAGGCCACTTGGCAAAGTATTACTTGGCATGCAGAGTACACTACCTACCCCAAGGGCCCAAGTAGTCTACCAAAAAACAAAATAATGGTAACAGGGTATTTTATATATGCAATAATTTCCCTATGCAGTCTGTTTGACTGTTTTCTAGATGTGCTTCTAATTGGGTGTGCATTTAGATTGGTTCTCACATAATTTCTGCACATACAGATCATGTATTTTTACTACACAAAGCAGGTTCTAGGCAGTCAGCCACATCAAAATAGTTATCGTCTATGGAAGGGAGGGAAAAAAGGAAAAGAAGGTGGTCAAAAAAGATGGGGGGGTGAGGAAGAAAAGAAAAAGAAAAGATAGGATGTATTTGGATAAAAAACTAACTGTGGAAGTACGCAGAGTTTTACTAACCAAGTCAGGAAATTTCAGCTGTCATCTCTTCTAAATTGACACACACAGAAGTGCCATACTTGCTTATTTTTGTTGTCTACAAACAGGGCTCACAGACAATAGATGATGTCAGCTCCTTGGCTTGTGGATAAATATTAAAGTGCAATGCTATTTTTAGCCAGCTTCCTAAGGAAATCAGGCATACGCAACTGTGTTAACACTCAGCCCCATCTCTTAATATTTTTTGAGCCCACAGCCACCTTACACAAGTTTGGATAAAAGGCTAAATATCACAAATGTACAACCCACCTGGCTGTTTTTGGCAGGTGTAGGGAAAGCAGTATGTCAAAGACTGCTCAAAGGAAGGCGCGAGTGAGGACTCACTCTGAGGGGCAGGGGGTGGCTGGGCAGTGCCCTGACATTACCAGCTCCTGTCCAACCAGAGATAGGAACACAGGAGGAAGATGGGGCACAGCAGCACAGGGTCCCAGTAACAAAAAAAAAATAAAAAAAAAAAAAAAAAAAAAAGAGAGAGAGAAGGAAAAAAGAGAGAGAGAAGGAAAAAAGAGAGAGAGAAGGAAAAAAGAGAGAGAGAAGGAAAAAGGAAAAAGGAGAAAAAAGAAGACAGGAAAAATAGAAGAAAAGAAAAAGGAAAAAAAGAAGAAAAAAGAAAATGTGAAAGAAAAAAGATAAAAGAAAGAAGAAAAAAATGCAAAAGACAAAAGGAAAAATTGAAAAAAGAGAAAAGAAAAAATAAAAAGAAGAGGGGAAGAAAAGAAGAGGAAAGAAGAAAAAGGAAAAAAGAAGGAAGAAAAAACAAAACTTAAAAAAAAAAGGAAAATAAGAGAGACTTCATTAGACTTTCTGCTCATGAAGTACCACCTATACACGTGCATACAGCATGCTATGCTCTGTCTCTGCAGGAAGATGAGCTCGATTGTTTAATGGGACTTATCCATCCCTGATTGAAATGATCTTAAGTGCTCCTCACAATCTTTAAAATACGTCCCTTGGCACTAATAATTTTATGATGAAGACTAAATTATGTTCAGATCGAATTAAAAAAATTGAGGTAAATTGCATTAGGCTATTTAATACAAATGTTCATTCTGAGCAGCAATTACACGTTTATTCTCATATCCTGTAGGAACAGGGACATAAAGGTGATCTGTCTTAAAAAAGCTCCAGATGCAATGAGAAGCAAAAGACTGGGGAGAACTTAACTAACGGCATCTGGTTTTCCTCTGTGTCGGTGGCCTTATTGCTGGTAACCACCATAAATTACCTTTGTGTCATCAGCTGGGAAATCACACCATTATGCATCTACTTCCATTAACCTGGTCCTGGTGCTAATTTTCCTTCACTTTCCAGATGTATCATGTTCTTCTACAACAAAGTCCAATGTTACAGCAACATACAGCACTATCTATTCATACGTCTTCTCCTTCCCTGAATTTAGGATTCCTGTCTTGCAGTCACACAGGTCGATTCTTTTTTCCCTCTGCAATATATTTTTTCAAATTTACATTACTTCTCCCTCTCCCACTTTCGCATTTATTGGTCTTGCCCCAGGGCTTTGGGTTTATGTTTACTACATTTTCTCTCTTTCCTCTTCCTTAGCAGAAGAGAAACTGGAGACTAGTTTACTTCTCTCTCCTCCTAACATCAACATCGAGCACTCATTAGCCGTTTCTTCACTAGGTTCCCTTACTTCCTTTACTTTCTTCACCCACTTGCCACAGGTGAAGGACTTCAGCACTGAGAAGAAGAGCAGGAACAATCACAGTATGCAAGAGGTGAAGTGGCAGTGATTTTTTAGGCATTGATGCGCTCCATCAGACTACAGGCAATGCCTGTACTGCAGGGGCCAGATGGCTTCAGGTAGCCAAAAAAGCCCAGGGTGAAGGCAAGAAGATGACCCAAAACACCATGATTGTCTCTGAAAACAAAGACAGGAGCATTTGTAACTTTGGAGAGCCACAAAAATGCCAAAGCTGGGTGGAACAGGGGAAGCCTTATCAATTCTTTACAAGGAAAGGCCAGGTCACATTTATGTTTTCAATGTAAGAGACACAGCTGCTAAAATAGAAGATTGCTATGTAGGGGAAACGTGCTAAAACACAAAGCAGCTTAAAGGAGGGTTGTGGCCTTGAAAAATGGAAGATTAAATGGGTTTGGAAGAGAACAGTAAGAAAACGCATGAGAACACACTACAATACTAAATTGCACTTAAATATCACTAATTTACCCATCCCACCCCTCCCAAAAAAAAAAAGAACTAAATCCCTTTGCTAGGCTCACAACTCAACCCATCGTGCTAAATAAAGCCTAAATTACAGGCTAATCATCCCAGCCTCCCTGCACAGTTGTCAGAGATTAATCTATCGCCTTTGTGTTACTCTGTGCACATATCAACATGGAGATACAAAACAGAAACAGATAAAAGACTACACTGGGAGAAGAATTACCAAAAAAAAAAAAAAAAAAAAAAAAAAAAAA
>VXBJ01006458.1:3169390-3268589 GCA_013400055.1 Nycticryphes semicollaris | reverse complement strand
AAACCCAAAGCAAAAGAAAAAAAAAAAAAAAAATCCACAAATTGACAAAAATCCAGCACATTTTTTGGTGTGTTTGTAAAACATTAAAAAGACACCAAAAGCATTTTTTAAAATGTGTTTAAAGCTGAAATAGTGTGGGGCTGGGAACAGGATTTGCTCTCCAACCTTTCTAAGGATACTGTTTTCTCTCACACATGCTCTGCATCTTCTCCAATCTCCCCATGCTCATTGTCCATCAAATGGTTTAGTTTCTCCTAGGCAGCTGGCAGCATCTTTGATTGTCTTCCCAGCACGTCTGACTGATCCTTGCCTCCTCCCTGACTGTTTTCCCTAGAAAACTCCCCGTCTTCCCACACTTCCTGCACTCTTACCATGGAATGCCTGGCAAGTTAGGAGAATGCACCCACCAGACGTGTGTATCCCTTTCATGCCTTCTATGCCCTAACTCAAACAGTAGTGCATGAGTACATTTTCAAAATAAAAAAAAAAAAATGAGAAAAGAGAGAAACAAAGACATACAAAGATGTTTAATTTATAAATTACAATGGTATGCTGCATATGCAATTTAATAATGTTTATATTTTGCATATATAGAATCATAGAATTGTCTACGTTGGAAGGGACCTTTAAGATGATCTAGTCCAACCAGCAACCTAACACTAAGCCATGTCACTAAGCACTATGTTAATTCATCTTTTAAATACCTCCAGGGATGGTGCCTCAACCACTTCCTCAGGCAGGCCATTCCAATGCTTAATAGTGCTTTCAGTGTAAAAATTCTTCCTAATTTCCAATCTGAACCTCCCCTGGCCCAGCTTGAGGTCATTTCCTCTTGTCCTATCACCTGTGACTGGGGAGAAGAGACTGATCCCCGCCTCCCTACAACCATATACTTTATATCATTCATGTATCTCATACAAATGGAGACAGGCATCAAAATTACCATAACCTGATAATATAAATTTTACTATTGGCCCCCTTGTCTTGGTAAGAACTTCACACAGATGGTTCAAGAAACATTTCAGGTTCTTTTCCCCTCTCTACATATCTGAGCCTACAGATGGGAGCCGCTACACACCATCAGATACTCTGACCACTTACACCAAGGCTTTCATCTCGTAGATACTAGCATTAAGGATTACAGGGGAAACTGAAAAAAAGAGGCAAACCTCTTTTTTCAACAAAGACATAAATAAGAGAATAGACAGACATAGGCTTTCACCTCCACAGGCATCACTCAACTTACAAGCACTGTCAAACAGCAAAGCACTAGATCTTTTTTTCTGTCCAAAACTTCGTCAGTTTTCAACTCGCTGCTATTTTGTTATCTCATCAGAACCCTCCCGATTTTCTCAGCACTGAGCCAAAGCAATAGTATTTCCCAGTGTTCTATATTCAAGATGCAAGCCTAAACATCAGGCTAAATTAAGGGTGTTTACACACCACTGAATGAGCAGAACTAAATGGTTTTCTGAGTGATGGGTATTTTTGCAGAATACCTATCCACATTTCTAAGTCATCTATCACTGTTGGATCTTCTGACAAAAAAGCTTTGTTCTATTTAAGTCTTCAAAGACTTTTTTTTTTTCTCTGCTGGAACACACTGAACAGAAGGTTGGGGAAAAAAATTGCCACATAAATGCAGGCGTAGAGAAATCCTGCAAATCCCACATTATGTTACTGATTTTTAACTCTGCTTTGTGCACAAACTGGTACAAACAAGCCAGAATCACACTCACATGGGAGACAACCTGTGAACTCACCAGGGGCACATTTGAAGAGGCATGTACTCCACAACTAATTGCTTTGGGAAAGAAAACAGTGCAGAGGCTTACACCTACAAGGATTCTAAACTAATTGCAGGGCAAGTAACACTCAGCCCTGAATTCCGACAGGCCTAGATTTACTACAAAGCTTTAGAAACTGTCTCCTTTTCTGTACCACAAAACATATGCAGAATTAAAGTCTATGCTTGGGCACAATATTTCAGCTGTATACTATCATGCCAAAACCTTCAATCAGAAAAACAAATCAAGAAAAACAAGTCTTGGGGAAGCCTCTTTTGCCAGCTCTTCTGCATGCCAACGTGTGCATTGCCCATGCTTAGCACAAGGGAAATAAGCATCTCACATGCCACCTATGAACTCACAACTACTCTGTAATGTGTTTGCTAGCGAAAATAAAAATATATTTACAGAAGTTCATTAAACATCACTATTAAGACAGAAGAACACCTTCATGAGGTTAAAAGCTCTGCTGGAGACAGACCCTACTATCCCCAAAGAAATAACAACTGCAATACTGAAATACATAGATCAAATTTTATTTTCTGTGTAAGACTACACTGACACTCCTCCAAATGACTCAAATGGCTCACTGTACCTTTATTAGAAAAGGTACACATCATTGTAAGGCAATATTCATTATCAAATCAGGAGTTAAATTTTTAAAAGATGCCACATAATTCCTTGTTACTGACAAAACCAGGAAAGGTTCTGCAGCCTGGAATGCCTGCTTACCATTATAACGGGAGTTGAGAAAAATTCTCTGAACAAGACACATCTGCATTTAAAAATAAGTAATGCTGGGGATGACAGAGGCATCTGCACAACCTCATTAGGTGGGATGAATTCAGGCTTGCAAGGGTATCTTCCACAATTTACTTTTAAGAGATGGTTATGAATTTTGAGCTCATTGCCATATAATAATGGTTTTCTGTATACAGAAGAGCTGATAAAACAACATTCAACACTGCATTAAATGAGGTAAGCTTCAGACTTTTAAGAGGAATTACTGTTCCAAACCATTTTTGTCCTCTGAATCTCTCATGGCAGTGGCCAAGGGATGGGGAAGTCTTGCATTATGGTGTATAATGCAGGGTTCAAAGCTGGAGATCTACCTGCCATTGGTTTCAAAATAAGAAGTTAAAAATATATATGTATCAACTGCCTTTTTGCAATAAGCAGGGCAAAACTTTGTCTATAAAGAAAATAAGCAAACAAACAAAAACCACACACAAAAATCCAGCCTTTACAGATTTTCCTCTAAAAACAAAAGGTTTGTTTATTCATTTTTTATTTCCTTAACCACTTATGAGAGAAATTAAGATTTGGCTTTCATTCACATTCAGTCCCAATTACTAGCTCTGTAGTTGCTGCTTACCAGCTCAGGTGAAACTACAGCATTAATACTAGCAGGACCACTGCTATGCCATACACACCAAAAAGGAGTCTCTGTTTTCTCAAAGGGTTAAAATTGAATTGCACAAGGGAACTACAAGAAGAAACTATTCCTACAGAAAGAATCACAGAAGTAGCCATGAAATCAGCTCTCCAACTCAGGCCAGTTCTAGAGAGATTGAACATTCACATCACAGAGTGGCCACTGTGAACTGTCACCCCTGTTACCGGGTGACAGACAGAGGTGGCGACTGACAGTGCTGTCCCGAAGGCATTCTATGGAGAGAGGTGGAATACATTGCAGGCCAGTGGGAAAAACTCAGAGCAAGCCCCATGTGACTCCATGACCATGATGAAGAGCTGACAGCTCCAGAGGACCTCTGCTATTTTTTTTACTGCAGGTGCATTTATGTACTTTATATTGTACATCCAGAAGATCAGTATCCTACATTCTTCCTCCTGTGCTGCAGCAGACTGCATCAGAAGTCACGGCTGTTCATTTATGGATTTTACATGACTGCCCTGGACAGGCACACAAACAGCGTATCAGCACACATGATGCCTTCCCAAACCAGCCTTCACTGCCAGACCTCAGCTGGACAGCATCTGTGGTGGAAAACTGCAAAAAGAAAACCTCAGACATAAATAACCCAAAGAAGTTCAAGGTACTGTGAACCTGGACCCAGAACCAAACCTATACAGAAGACATAGTGCTCAGGAAATAAACTAGAAATGCCACTGTTTAACAGCTTGTTGGCAGACAAATTAAATACATTAACAGGTTATCATGGCCAAATAAAGGAAAAAAAAAAACGGTCCTAGCAATGTGGGTTTAATGTTCCCTTCATCAGCACTGGGTGCAGGAGACCCTTCCATCAGCCACTCTTACTCCCTGCTTCTGGAGGGAGTTACAATCCAGTAACAAGATTTAAAGAAATATAAAACTTGATCTTCATTTAAATAGGAGGCAGTTCACATCAGACTTGGCCTGCAATAAATACTCCCCTCACCAGCGTGGAAGCTCAGCAGAAGTCAGGTGCCACCACACTGGTAACTACAGACCCTACAAGACCCTACAGGAGGCACCACCCAGCGCTGGGGCTGGTCCCTCAGGCAGAGATGGGCACCAGCACCTCCTGCTGCCACCCAAAAGAGGACACCTCGCTGCCCGCAGGGAAATCAAGCCAGACTTTTGCTTAGGAAAGGAAAAAGACACATTCAGCAACATCGATAAACCAGAAACTGGTACTCATTTCAGTCTGCCAACCAGGTAGCAGACACAGCACATACACACACCAGTAAGGACACCCCAGCAACGCCGCTCCATTGCCCAGCACGCTGTGGATGGTCACACAATGGCAAGAGGGCAAGGAAAACACTTCACAGGGAAGGTGAAAGTCAAAAAAAGAGAGCAAACACTGGATAAACGCAGTAGCCTGCCTTAAGAAAATAAAAATATAATGCTGTAAGCTAGCACCCATTGCTGTAATAAGCTAGGTTATGTTCTATAGCTCAAATAGTGCCTGGTGACATTTTAATAAATTGATTCAAAGGTTCTGCAAGGATTTCCACCTGACACAGAATACTATTTTGCAGCATGAAATAAATTTTTTAGCCATTTCAATTCCACTTTCTACCCTCTAGAGCAGCAATTCAGCATGCTAAGATTAAATAACGTTCCCTCTCCGCTAGGGGTGACAACACACTTCAGCGACAGCTGTGTCCCATAAACAGAGCAAAAACTTCATCTCACAAAACACTTCAAGAAGATAGTCACAATAAACGTAGTCCTGCACTACAAAAACCAAAGCCCAGAAAGCAGACATTTCACAGACCACATTTTTAAAAAAAGTTTCCATTACTATTTTTGTTTTGTACTGCTCTGACCTTATTCTGTCCACCTTCTGTTACTGCTATGCACATGTCATCAATCACTTTAATCTTTAGTTTTCCTTACAAAAGCCAGGTTACCTGCTCTCACGTACTAAAAAACATGGACAGAGGGGACAAAGACAAATTTACAGATCCAGGGAGTTCATCTTTGGTGACCAAGCTTTGGGTGTACTGAAGTTCAGTCAAGTCTTTTTGAAATATTTTTTAAAAATAATTTCTATTGCTGCATTAAACAAATGAAAAGTGTTTTTTATCTCATTTAATCAACTCCTTTAATTTAGTCCTTATACCAAGCTTCATTTATACTTGAAATGGCAGGCGTACTATTCTTCAGACACTAATTATTGAACCATAAAACAGGCTCTTCTACAGAGGTAAGAGCCAGTGTTGCTCCAAATGTACTCTCTGTATCCTGGCTGCTTCAAACACAGTAAGACAGCAAAATGAACCACTGAAAATATCCCTAATGAGCTAAGAGCGCCTGTAAAGTTGAGAGAAAACAAATTTAATTAGCTCAGTTGTTTCATGTTGTCAGAAGTGACTTTGAAAGTTTTTCAGCCGAAAACAGAATATACCTCTACGCAAATTAGATACTGATTTTAAAAGACAGGAAGGAAACAGTTCATACCAGATGCAAAAAGGGAGACCACAACTTTAAAATAACTAAATAGACCTGTTTTGTCCCTCTGCAGTGCTTCAGCAAGATGCACTGACATTGGTTACATTTATACTGACCACACAGAAGGCAAAAGTCGAACTAGACATAAGATGGGTGGAACATGCACTTCATCCAGCTGCCACAAACTCCTAGGATGAGCCCTTTCTTTGATGAGGCAAACTGAGGAAAAAAGAAATTACCCCACCAGCAATTGCTCTTGTTGTAATTCCATCATCTTCCCTCCTATGAGCACAAATGTTTGAATTTTTTTTTTTTTTAAATTATATATTTCATGTTAGGTACCATGGAACTTTGAAAGGTCTCTGCCCTCTGACAAGCACCATGGCCCAATCCACAGCTTGAATAAAGCAAACAGGTACAAGATCTTTGTCAGAGATACAAATTTAAGACACTTAGAAGACTCAGAATAAGAAAAGCATCTTTTAATATAAGAATAACAGATATTAAATATGCAAAATTCTCTTGATAAATTTTTAAAGCAAAATATTGAGCCTTGCACCACTGAAATTATAAAAAATAACAAAACCGAAGAATGACATTACAAGACGCAATTTCACATCTTATGCAATTAGAATTACTATCAATAGCAAGAAAGTGAACAAATTCATCCACAAAAATATGGTGTTTATTTCAGGAATTACCTTCATGCAAAATTAAACATCCCTTTCTCAAGGAAAATAATGTAGATGAAAACATCTGGGGATACTGGTAGGAAAGATTACTTTCTTATTAAAACAGAGCTCCCTTGCCAAAACCAAGGAGCAAATGGTAGCAATGGGACCTCCAAGGAAAAGCAGAGAAAGGCAGCACAGAAAATATTGTTAAGCAGCAAAGTATAAGAGAGTTTAAACCTTTTATTACTGAAAACTGAAGAAGAAAACACATGTACAACTTCCAGATAGACCAATTTCACCAGGAGAGGACAGGAGCTGTTTCTCATTAGCATTGTAATAAAGGAAAAATGCCCAAGGGAAGCCAATCTGTACCGCAGTGGAAAGCAAACATTTCAAAAAGTATTTGTGGCAATGTGCTGCAGAGAGCCACCACCCGCAGGGTTCCGTCCAGCCGGCTCTGCTGGGCCCCACTCCACAGTGTGGGGAGCATTGGTCCACACATGGAGAACGTGGGACAGAAAGAACAGTCCCCACATACAGATACAGGGAAACGGTGGTCAGGGAGGAAAAAAAAAAAGAAAATAGAAAAAAATAGTCAGGTCATGGACATCCCTTCTTAAACAGCTGGGAGATGGGAGTACAGACAGGCAACTGGAGAGTGATGTTGCAGAGGCCTTGTGCTGCCCTGAAGGAACGCTTCCATCTGTGGTGTTCTGCTGGTGGAAATGAAGATATGCTCCAAGACTTCAGAACAATAATGGCAAAATCACTGTGGGTGGTTTGGGTTTGGGTTTGTTTTTTTTTAAATTTAAAAAATTTAAACTAATTTATTAATTACTAATTAAATTACTAATAAGTGGCATCAAAAGGATTCCCGAGTGTTCTGTCTCATTCTGTCAGCATGGTTAGTTATCAAATCGCGTAGCTCCTTCCTGAAGCGGAGTCCAAACACAGCCTCTCCAGGAGCAGGGAGATGATGTGCCCACTTCTACAAGGAACCCCACACTGAAATGAAACATATACACCACCCCTAGCTCTCCACATCCATAACCCTAAGGCCTAGACTATCCAGTGTTATTGACACCACTTAATTTTTCAAAGAGACTCAGAAGATAAGAGGACAAATAACAAAACAAAGCCAAAAGAGATGAGCAGGTTTTTGTCACAGCCAAAGAATGAAAAGCAGCTATAAAAAGGGAACCAGTTGCACAAAACTTTTTTCCAATATTTATAGGAAATAGTGGTTAGAAACCCACAACAGGCACGCCTTTCCCCAGACAGGGGATGGAGAACAAAAATACCGCCCCAAACCCCAAAGGCCATTACTGGAGCGTGCAGAGCAGCCCTTCCCGCACCGCTGCCAGGGTCACGGGGACACACCATGTGCTCGCTGCTGCAGAGCCCACCTCTCTGGCCATTAACCACGACGGGGTTTTGCAAACTGAAGGACAGAGGTAAACATTCAGGCAGCCCTCGGACTTTCTTCTTTTTCCACGCATTTTATGCAGTAAGACTCCAGCTACTCATATTTTGACTAAAGCACAAAACCCAGCAGTTCTTAAGAAAAATTATACAAGTTCAGGACCCCATAGGTCCACTTCGTTCCTTGGCAGTGTGCTGAAACCTAACCATCAATACTGCTGCCGAACTACCATCACTACACAAAAGCCAACGGAACAGAGTATCTGTTCAGCTCCAAAATTAACATATAAAGTATTTATTTATGGTTGTCAGGTAAAAAAAAAAAATATAAAAAGGCAAAAAACACACTTGGTTTGCAGAATGCAGTATTTCACAAAATGGTCTAGTCAGCAAGAAACTAACGATGAAAATAATTAGAAACATATAAATGGAATATAAACACAACCAAACGAACAACTTCGAATGTAAATGCCCCCAAAAGGTATAACAATAAAATATTGATTTCAGTTGTTTCCACTGTAAATGATTAATTCTAAATATCAAGGTTTTAATACAGTTATTCTGCTACTAAGTAAATTTTCTTGAGAGTAGCAGATTCTGTAACCAAACAAGTGTACGTCTCCAATACTCCAATTCTTGTTCTTTCTTTGGAACAGTAATAATAGTAACTAAGCAATTCAAAAAATTACGTTCAAGCTAAGCCCCAGGATGCACAGGCAGCCCACTACATGGTCCATTTCACCCAGCTTCAGATTCATCTTGGAGGGGGGGAAAGGAAAGGAAGATTAGTGACCTGAATAACCCTTACAGAAGGGGTAAATAATCATAGACTGCAGAATACAGAACAAAGGTTTGTCTTACAAAATTTTTAGTGGACAAGCCCACTTACCTGCACTTTATTCTGAAGCATGAGAAGCCACAAAACCTTATCAGTTTTAAAGACAGGTTAAAGATCTCATTAAAAGCAGATGGAAATTTAAAAAAGAATGTTGAATGTTTTCAAGAGTCAGCATGGTCTATCAGATTTTTCTCTACAAACCAGTACTTAAAAAGAAAAACAGCTTCCTTAGGATGAAGACTTCTTCAAGATTTTGTGGAATGCAGTTAAAATAGATACCCTCTCCCTGTCAGGAGTAGTTAGGTGACTTAATGTTCTTGAAGGCCTAAGACAAATACAACAGCAATATTCAGGTTGAGACTTGATAAGCAGACGTCAAGGTCTGACACAAAGCTGCTAGGAAAGGCTATGGCTTTTTGATAGAGCAGACAGAAGAGCACAACAGGATGGATATAACAATGCTGCTGTGTGATATGACATCAGAAAGATTTCCACTAACTGCAATATCCTTCTTTGGTCACTAACTAGAAAAAGCATCAACCCCAAAGCATTAGGAAACATAACATGCTACGTGAAACCTCTGCTAAAAGGAATCGATTCAATCAGAAGCCCATATTTTGGTGTTGGCAAGTAGTTTCTCGAGGCATAATACAAATGCAGCCACGTTAATGCTGTACACATTTGGAGCCTGAAGAAGCAGGAGGCATGAAGCTTGCTAGGGAAGGAAATACAGATTTTAGTCCCAAGACATAAGCAAGTAATATACTGTTTACTTGGTCCCAATTTGTAGTGGACAAGCCCACTTAATTAATTTTCAGAATCAAACTTCCACCTATGCAAGGTTCTGCACTAAACCTAGGTTTAAGATGGTGGCTAAAAAGGTTTACAATGTAATTTCTTACTAGACATAGAAGCACAGATTTAGCATCGGGCTAAAAATTCCAGTCACACAACCATAAAAGCCTTTGGTACATACACCCAGATCTTTAAACTGCTTCATTATTGGTGTCCACGCAATGGCTATGATTTTTCACCTGGGAAAAGGCTTGCTGGCAGTGATTGAAGTGAAGAGATCTCTACTGACAGACTGGAACTCCATAAAAATTTGAATCGTGAAATCGCATTACAAAAATTGATGAATTACAGTAACAAAAGCAGGTTGTGATAGTAAGGGAGGAACTGTAAGAAACATTTTCCCCATATAATAAGGAATGCATGTAACATGCTATCGGATTTTTTTTCAGAAGTTTAATCATGTTAAAAAGTATCTTACTATGCAAGTATTTCTACCAAATAAACTATATAAACTAAATTTTAAAAACTTACACTTATTGAGAAAGTGAATTATTCAACAAGAGTTGAAGTGGCAGATTTATCAACATACCAAAGTAAAAATGTATTATGTATCTACACTGCTAAATATTTTATTAACAAAGAAAAAAACAACAAAAATCTGTAGTGAATCAAGAACACAGCAAGTGCACTTCTACTAAGAACACTGCTGTGCTGTGCATACGTGTTATGGAAGCAAAGACTTCTCCCTCAAACAGGAAAGAAAAATACCAGATGTCACCTAAATGACACACACAGGCTCAAACCACCCCACAGTCCCCACCCCACCAAATCACCTTGTCTGCAGTTCACAGGAACAATCCATCTAAAAGCAGAACATGCAACAATTAGTGTAGTGTCTTCTCAGACTTTGAAATCATGTTCCACAATACTTCCTGTGCTATTAAAGGTATATAGTTATGTAGTAATGGGCAGGAATTCACTTCCTCTTAGGCTGTGCCCCCAAAAATCTGAAGAGCAACGTCTAACACTATTTAAGTTAAAAGAGATATGTGTAGAGGGAAAGCTGGAGAGAAGATGTCGGTGGGGAGTATGTCACTAACTATGCTTCAAAATGATGGCAAGCATCTCCCAAGGAAGGTGGTAAGTACACCAGGGCCTGAAAGACTTAGCATCCTGAAATGGAGAAGTTTGGCAGAACTAAACCAACACCAAAAACCTCTTTATTAGCAGTTCTTGTAAAGAAGATATATATAGATAGATAGATCGTACCTAATACAAAAACATGCAAAGCAGACAATTATCAGGTAATAATTCTACAAGAGCCATTTTGATCTCTCATCCTTTTAGACAAACTTCAACCACCAGAGGCTGTCAACCATTCCTTACATCAACTATTGTCCACATAAGTCATCTCACCTTTAAAAAAAAGGAATAAAAATATAAAAATCCTAGACCCTGATTTTTTCTTCAGATAAACTGTGAATGGACTTAAAAAAAAAGAAAAAACAGAGAGAAGACAACCATTGCTTACCGAGATAGTCTCTCTGCTTCCAGCAACAAAGCTGAGAAGGAAAACTACTTTGAATTCTTATGCTGATTCCCATTAAAAAATACATACAAAACCTAAAGTCTATACATCCCAAAGAAGGTAAAGGTCCATCCTTCCCCTTAACCGGCTATTAATGTGAATTACTTCTGAAATGAGGGCTTATGCAACCATTGAAATAGGATAGTCAAGACCTCTCGGCAAGATGTAAAACAATGCTATATGGTAAGTAATGGGAGATTTTTCTTTTTTTTTTAATTTCCAAGAACATTTAAAGCATTTGTTCAGGTCTTAATGGGATTCACCAGAGCTTTTGTCCTTCTCAGGAATCACTGCTCAATTTATCTATCTTTACCAGAAAGGCAACTGCTGCTAGAGTGTCGTGTATGAGGGGCTAACATTTTCAGAAGAGAGAAACATTTTTTCAAAAATTAGGTACTTCCTTAGTCTATGGCAAACTTAATGAAGCAGGACAGAAATTTGCAGCATGAGAGGGGTAGCGTCCCTCACCCTTCTTGTCTAAGCAGTGCAAGGAGTGGTGACACTGAGAAATCATAAGAAAGCACCCCCAATTCAGGTGATGTTTGCAAGGAAAGTAACAGAAAGCACAATTAGCAGCCATCACTTGAGGTTAATATAATGTCTTTAAAAACAGCATCATCATGAGCCAAAAATTAGCATCACATTAGACAGATCACAGAACAGCTAAGTATTATTCATGTATTGTGATCTTCCAAAGTAAAATCAATACACAAACAACAGACATTTTAAAAAAATCAAAATTAAACAGAAAAATAAAAGTATATTCAATGCAGAAGTTTGTTTTACTTTTAAGAAAAATATAGCTTTTGCTTAATTTTTTTTTAAAATGAAATAGATATGACTGATATATCTGATTCAACTTGCATATTGTCTTGATATACAGCTTAGCCCTGTAAAAAAATCTATTTACAGAAAACATAGCTGGGACAGACGTCAGAGACGTTTTCCTCCTACACCTCAGTCACCTTATTAAAGTGAAACCTCAGTGCAAAATTCAAACCTAGTGCAATAAACATAGCTAATTTTTTTCTTGAAGAAAACTAATTAATCCCAAAGCTCTCTGAAAGCTTAACATAAGCTTGTACAGGGCTAGGAAAAGCAAGAAGCTTTGAACTTATACATGCTATATACTCTCCACATACCAAAGTTTGTTAGCAAAAAAAATATAAATGAAAGCATCCCAAACAAGTAAGAAAGTTAAAAAAAACCCCTACGGCTGAGAAAATTAAAAAAAAGGCCAAATTAGCATTGCATATGCCTTGATTTTTTTTCTTCCCATTTTTAAAAGCCGTGTAATCTCAACATCACTGCATTTAATTGTGCGATAATTCCCACCTGGTCAGAAGTGCAGTTAAAAATACCACCTCTCTCCAGAACAAGGCAGGCAGGCTGCTGAAACACCAATCTTCCCTGACGGGCAATTTGCCAGAAAACAGCTCCAAATGTCTGGATTTCTTCCCAGCCGTGTGAACGCATAACACCAGAGGAAGAATTCCCCTCTCCGGACCAGGACGCATCAGCATATCCAAAGCAGTGGGCGCGAGATGCCATGCAGCATCCCTGCAGTATCCTCTCCAGCCTCAACACCCCAGCCGCTGCTGAGAATGGAGCTAAGGGGAAGGATTATGAATGGATTCAGGTGCCCTTCAGAGGTATAACTGACCCTGTCTCACCTTTGGCAGCTTGCCTTACCAAGCCATTTGAAATGTTGGTGTTTACTGCTTGACATGAGCCAGCAGGTCCCCGAGGAGCTCTTTGCTCCTCACCTCTGCCCCCAGCTCCTGCTGCCCGCAGACCTGCTGCAGACGGCTCACCAGATGTAGATATGAGATTTGCCCCTAAAATGCCCAGTACCAGGCATTTCCTGGCAGGCAAAGAGTTCCTTGCACAACAGACAGGACAAATAGACACCAAAACGTGAAACTCGGGCAGCACCAGCCCTTGCCAGCACTGCCAGGTGGCAGCCATGCCGGCAGCACACAGGCTGCTCCCACCTGCACCACATACACAACCTTCATTTCTCTCCACTGTCCCTCCAAAGCCATTCTTCTAGAAAAACGTCTTTAGCTCCCTTTAAGAGCGAGAAAGCAGTAAATTAGATAGGTTTCTTGATGTCAAAGCTCTCACAGGTTTTGCTGGTTTATGGCAAACCTGGTAGATGTAATACACAGCAGTGTCTGCCACGAGTTATAGCACCAACAAGCCTTGTTAGGGCTAAATTAGATCCCAGGGGCTGTGACACATAACTTCTCCTCGATCATCATCAGAGCAGCATACAAACAGGAGGGGAAAAGAGCAGTATACGGCCAGCTTCTCCTGCAAGAGTGGGGAAAAGCAGAGGATGAATAAATGGGATGGATGGGGAAGATCACTGATTGAGTTTCAAACTGATTACCAATTACTTGATGGAATAAAAGACTAGGAAATAAAAACATAATTTACTATTTTGGTAATGATTAAATTTACTAGGCAGAGCTGGTATGTGAGAAAGCACAGTGCTCAAGAACCACTGACAGCAGTATTGTGAGGAGCACTAAATTTTTAAGCAAAAAAAAAAATTAGTGGAAATTGCAGGGGCATGTATGTACATAGAAGATGTAATATAATGTATTATTAAAGCCACAGTAAAATCTAATAGCTGGAAGCAGTGATAAATACATTTAGATAAAACTTAGATTAACTGTAAGAATAATTAACCTTTGAAAGCAATTTATTTATTGATGTGCCGATCCTTCCAAGTGCTCAAATTAATGTCGAATGTCTTTATATTTCAAGGGTAAACAGTCTCTTCAGTGTCATTTTGACACAAAAAAAGAAAAAGGGAATATATGAGGATACATGCTTGGATTTGCACAGTACCAAAATGAAGTATATTATTTGAGCAAGATTCTTGCTCCAAGCGCATCCCTGAACATGGTGTTCCCAAAAAAAAAAATAAATCTTTCTGCATCAAATAATGTGAGGTTAGAAGTATTTTTCTATATTATAACTGTAACTGCACATTGGAGAAGTACATCTGGGGACAACAGAGGCATTTCTCACCTCTCAGCTGACGGAGGAATCTCCTACGCTGCCTCAAAACACCAAGCCTGCCACATGGTTTTGGGATGCCTGAAGAAAAAGCACCTCAAAATACCTGAGCTATGAGCATAGCAACAGCAGATCATTAAATAGTTTGCAGTGAGTCATCTCCACGTCAAATCCCTGACAGGAAAGACCAAGCAGGGGCGAGTACTATATCCAGGCTTCAAGATTTTAGCAATACAACAGCAAGAGAGTTAGCAGACACCTTCAGGAGGTTCCTTCACATGCATTTGCCAGTGACATATTTCATGGTGCCACGTGGGTTCAAAACTTTATTTGTTATGGCAGCAATTTACAAATTAATTTTTAAAAAATAAAATTCAAGTAATGGATATAAGCAATCCCTTCTACTATAAATTCAAACTGATGTTTTATTTGGAGAAACAGGGCCACAGCCACTGGCCTCCATGACACAAGTAACAACCTGTTTAATAATCCAACATTTATCTGAAGGCTCTCTGCAAATCTTTGCAAAGTTATTAGAAGCATGGTTCTGTTCCAGTTAAAGGCTATGGAGAGTTAAGTATGGGTGGTAAATTCTGCAGCGATTTTTTTCCTTCATGGTAAATTAATATAAATCTAATCTCTATCAAACATAACACTGCTTTAAAGCCTGTGCCTGCTCAGACTGATACAAATGGCAGAAATTCCACTCAAACTGTATAGGTTCATAAAATCTTGCATCTTAATTGAAAATTAAGAAAAAAAAAATTGTAAACGAGAGCAGAGTCATGCCAAGAAATGAAATTACAATGGAGCTGCTTTTAGCTGGAACATAATAGTTATAAAGCGACTGAGCAACTGCACAGGAATAGGAATTCTCTATTTAGATGTGTTCTGGTGCAACAACTTACCCATTCTAACACTATTAAAAGAAACAAGACACTAAATACTGACTTCAAGGATAAAAAATACCTTTAAGTGATCTAGCCCATAACTGTAACATATATGCAAATACTCCACAAATCAAGACACTCTACAAATTCTGGTTATTCACAATAGGATACACTTTATGAATACTTTTGAAAGGTTGTTTTTATTTCACAGTCTTTGAATGGTAATATTTATTTTCCTCGTCCACAAGCCCTAAAGACGTTAGCTTCAGAATAATATGTAATGAACAAACTAAACTGAAGTGGCTGCAGGGAAATATTATCTTCTAATGGCGAGACAAACTTACAGTGTACTTCAACTTTCCATATGTTTTCTAAATGGCAAACTCCCAGACTAATAAAACTCTTAAACTATGAGCTCTACCTTCAGGTTTTTGCATACGACAGCTTTTAATAAACATTAAAAATGTAAGTTAATTCAGAACTATTTTCTTTTAAAAAGTTCCTCAAACTTTTTTTCATTTCCAGAGTCATGTAGAAAGGAAGGGTAGAGAACTGGAAGCAACATTTTGATTTCTTAGACACTAGCCTGCACACTGTAAGGCAAGAGCCTCCTCGGCTCACTGCAGCTCCAGACCAAAACCATCCGCCTTCTGCTGTTCCAACAGACATGTTTCTGAACGTACCAAAAATATTCTGAAGGCCACACTCACAATAAACACCCACCCCAAGCAAACGGAATTGTTATATTGACGTGGTTTCTTTCATCCCAATTTGAAAGCCTGCTGAAGTCCAACGATAACAAGAAACACAGAAGGCAGAGTTTGTCACTGTTCTTAGCTTCATTTTTGACATCTGTTTCACAGCTCTTGGAAAGCCCGTTTCCATTAATCTATCATGAGAAAGGACGGGAGATAAAATTCCCAGGCTGTAGAGGGCATTAGGAGCCTTTCCTAGCTGACAGTACGTTAAGAAAGAACTGTAACAGCCAAATTACGTTACTGTGAATAGACGGAAGATGCTGTAATTCTATTCCTCCTTTTGTCTTAATGGAGTTATTTATGTTGCAATGTTGAGGGCTGACCACTTACCAAAGACATTACCGGCCACCTGACACAAAGGAACAGCAGACTAAGAACAGAAGGTGACATCCTGGCCCCATTCAGCAGAAGTAGGTCTGTGCTTCCCTGACTTAGCCTACAAATTATCCCTGTAAAAGTTTATTCCTGCTGCACACTAATATTTAAGCAGATTCTACCAAGCAACCCAGAGATTCATCATCAAATCAAGGTAAAAGGGAAACAATTAAAGGCCTTCTGACACAGAGCACTTTACATGACTTAAAAGCATAGCCTTTATAGTATTCATGGATTTTAAAAATCAGAATAAAAATATGTTTGCCATTCATTACTGTTAAAACATAAATATAACAAGCTGCTTCAAAGCTGAACACTTTCCTAAGATTAGTATCCAAAAATCAGACTGATCACATGCTGGTCACATACAGCTTCCACAGAAGTAATTTACACTCAGCAGGCTTAAAAACTGGGCTTCTTTTTATTTAAAAAGATTAATTTCAAGCACCTGGCCTTGAAAGCATGAATCTGTTTATATGACAAGATTCTAAATAGGTTTCTCTCATACACAACCAAAAGCAACACTAAAAACAAATATAGGCTCTGACAACAACAGAAGCTTGTGGAGAAGGAGAAATGAAAACAGGAGGAGGAGAGGGAAGACAGTTGTTACAAAAAAAAATTAATTAAACCATTCATTATATATATGTAACTCACGGGAGATTTTAAAACATACAACAGTGTCCTCCGCAAACATAGAAAACCTAACGCTTCCTGGTCATCATATTTGCTACTGAGGAATAAGAAGAGGTCAGAGAAAAGCATCTACCCACCTACTGTAACGTGGAGTTACTAACCCCAAAGTGTAAGTTCACAGACGCAAATGTTACAAAAGCACCTCCAAGGATGAAGAACCACTTGTGACATGAAAGTATGTTAGTGCTCACTTTGCTATCCTGAGCACAGAAACACAGTGGTCAACCATTTGAAAGAGAAGAAAATAACTGGAACTTGCTCCTCTGGATTAACTCAAGAATCAAAAAGCCCAGTGTTATTGATCAGTAAGGTGGGGGCAGTGTGGGTTGAAATATATTCTGTATTTCCCTTTTGTGAGTCTACCGTGAAGTCTGAAATAGAGTAAGCCTGGTGGTCTCTGACAAAGTCCCTCCAAACATTGCTAAAACTTGCCTCATTTAATTTGGAGCAGCTGACTTCCTGGTAGGACATGTGAGAAGAAATTGTGTTCCTCTGTGCCAGAGTGGCAGTGGGGAAAAAAAAAAAGTATGAACAACTTCACAGTGCAGCCAATAGTCATAGAAAAGGTCTCCGTCTGCATTGGTTTGAGGAACAGAGAACCACCACCTCATTGTCTTCAGGATGTTTATGGCCTAGTATCATAATTAATGCCGTTTCAGTGAAACTGCATATGGGAAAGCAGTAGGAATTAAGGGTAAATACCAAAACCCCTGACAAAAAGAAAATTATTTCAACAAGCTATGAGTACTTGTCAGTATCTCCGTGACTACAGTTACTAGGCTTTGATGTTCTCTTACCAGTTTTCATTCTATCTCAGCACATGAAGAAACAAGTTTGTTCAGTTTTCCCACTCAAGACGGGGCAGGAGACATTCACATTTGTAGGGTTTTATAGAAATCATTATTTTCCGAACAGGATTTAAACATAATCCCACAAAATACTTCCCATTTGAGGACTTTTTCAGCAAACAGGAAAGGTGCTGGGAGCCAACACATGTCTTAATTTGCAGGGTGCTTTTTATGCAGTAAAATATTCACAGTACATTTCACAAGTATGAAGGAAACCAAGATAATAGGCCAGTTTACCACACACTTTGTGGTTTAACCACAAGAAATAAGAAGAAGTTGGCCCATGGGAGAATATCTGTAGGCAGTGGGGCTGTGCTTTAACCAAAACTATCCCAAAGACTACTTTAGATATGACAAAGCAAGAAACACAAGACCCTGCTTTACGTATTACATACTACGTTCAGCACACTACTTTTTATGATGCATGACAGTGATTTTCACTAGTTGGCATTCATTGAAAAAGTCATATATATGTTAAATTATGCTACATATAGCCCCTGAGCTACAGGCATACTTCTCTGCTTATCACTAAGATACCTCACTCATCTATAAGGATGTAAGTCCTTCACTTCTGCTGCCTAGTATAAATTTATTCCTCCTTTGTTTTCAAGTTTATCATACTAGAAAATGGTAACATTTTAGTTTATTAATTTCTGTTCCTCTATTTTGTCAAGCTACCCTGATAAAGAAGAAAAAGTTCTTCAATCCATCGTTGACAGTGAGTTTAACCAGAGAACCAAAGGACAAAAGAGAAGGCCACAGAGGGATGGGTGCTTTAGATGCAGGAATCCAAGCTATAATCTTACGGACAAATGTTTTATTTTTCTTTTTTTTTTTGTCCCCCTCCAACATCATACAACTACTGAATTTGTATATAAAGAACAGAGAAAAGGACAAACTCAAAAAAAAAAAAAGTAAAAAGAAAGTCTGGGCCAAATCAACACTTGGCTTCATTTCAACCCAAAAGAAAAATAAACTTCAACACAGGGAAGAGCAAACACTGGGAAAGGTGACCATTTGCAGGCAAAAACGGTCAGACATCTGTACAAACGTGCTGGAGCAGGGGAGAGCTCCAGACATACACTTCCTTTTGGCAAATGCCTTCCCACTTAGAAGACACTTTCTCCCATGAAAACACAATACATTTATAACCTTCCAAGTGTATGTAATGTGCCACTGAGCATCCAACACAACCGTGTGATGTTACCAAAAAATAAGGCCATAGCAAAAGTCTCCAAGGTTTGCATCAGCACATCCCTAATAAAGAGGAGAAGAGTTTGGCTTGCTCAGGCTATAGGTCCACTTCGGTTAAACATGCTTGATCAGCCAGGCACAAACATGAAGGTTTTCTTCCCTGTCACAAAGTGCTCAGCCAAGGGAAGCACGACCAGTAAGTTAAAATGTAACAGTACTGTCACTGGAGCATTGAAATTAATATTATCTCTTATGAACCTTGACATCAAAAATGAAGTTAAAATGCACTGAATTTGGAAGAGGGGTTATTTGGGGACAAGGGAGAGAAGGAGGAAGCTTATTCAAAGTCATTTGGTAAAAAGCTACAATAATTTACAAAAACAAGATAAGCATTTCAGCATCCAGAAAATAATTTTAAATTATTATTCTTCCCCAGTGACATAAACATATTGGAACTACAAATTCAGCACAGAGGCTGGAATTGGGTTGCTTTCCTCCCAACATTACTAGCCTAACGGAAGCATATCCTAGCTTCAAATTGCTCATTCTTAAAAATTAAAACAACCTTGTCATATTTAAAGAATAAGCTCTGCAGAGTTGTCGAATGGATGACTACGGAAGTCCAATTATGTAGCACTTCTGTTTTCAGAAGACAGAAATATTGGGAGAACTTAAACTAAGAGATGACAACCTACACACACATCAGATTTTAAAGGTATTTCCAGTGCATGAGTTACATTTCAATGCAGCAACAAAAGAATCAAGGGCAAGCTTTTTACTTCACTGACCTTTTAATCAGAGGAAAAAAGGAGAAAGAACTCTCATCAACCAAATTAGTTCTGAGAATATCAAATGTTATTAATTTTGAGTACAATTCAATGAGTAAGCAAATATATTAGAGCAATGTAATTTGATTTTAAGCATCGGGTATGTAACAAAATCTCAGTGTCAAATCACCAAGGACACATACAGTATTTCCTCTTTCTCTACACAGGTGCAGGAAGGTTAACTAAAAGCAACACTAAATTCATTAATACCAGGTAAGACAATATATTATGCTTGTGCAAATGGTTTGTGATTTAGACTCTTTTCTTACCACTTGTTTGGTTGTTGGCCATGCTGTTTGGAAAAAGCTGAACACTAGGTTGTTACAGAGCTCCAACATTTCCATTTATTGTCAGCTAAAGTCAGGTTTACTTTGCAGCAGTTTCAACCATAACAAGAATTACTTCAAAGAAAACCTCCTTCTTGTACTCAGTTCTCTGATGGCAGTGATCTGGTTCTGGTAGGCATAAGGTTATTTTTCAGGAGGAGACACAGCTGGGATGGCTGTCCCAAACCAGCTGCAGGGGTATCCCCCACCATGTGGATCCAGGCCAGGGCAGAGGGCAGGAATCACCACTCTGGAGCGGGTTGGGCCTTCCTGGTTCCAATGGGTTAGCAGTTGTACGTTTATCACATTTCATATCTTCCTTTATCAGTATTATTGTTGTTGTTTTCCCCTTTCCTTTGCTGTTCTGTAAATTGCTTTTCTCTCAACCCAGGAGTTCTTCCCCCTCCATCCCACCCCTGGGGACAGGAGTGAGCAAGTGGCCACCTGGTTCTGCGCTGCCACTTGGGGTTAAGCCACCATAGGCAGTTCTCCCCCGTCTCAGTATGCACCGCACCATAATATAAGCATTATCATAGAATCATAGAAAGGTTTGGGTCAAAAGAGACCTAAAAGATCATCTTGTTCCAACATCTTGTCCCTGCCATGGGCAGGGACACCTCCCACTAGATGAGGTTGCTTGAAGCCTTGTCCAGCCTGGCCTTGAACACTTCCAGGGGTGGGGCCTCCACAACTGAGCAACTTAAACAGTGTCTCACCACCCTCATAGTGAAAATTTTCTTCCTAATATATAATCTAAATCTACCCTCTTCCAGTTTGAAGCCATTACCCCTCATCCTATGAGAGATGTCAAATTTTTTAAATGTCAAACCATTAAAAAAAATTATTTAAAAAATGGGGGTCCTAACTACTGAAGTATCTCAGAATTAAACAAATTCTGGAATAAAGCAAACTAACTCCACAAATCAGATTAGAGATTACAGGAACTCCAAATTCAGTTCATTGATTATCTTTAACAATGTTGTTCTGGGGAATAAAGTTGCAGGTGTTATATAGCTCTGGAAAAGGCCTATGAAATTATTTCTCTCTAAACACATGGAAAACAACCATGGATGGCTAAATGCAAAACAGATTTCCTCTTAAGAAAAGGAACAAACTACTGCAGATTTAGAGGTCAGTTACATACTAAGGTTTTGGGATCCTTCTGTTTGCTGTTACAACTCCAAAACCAAAACAAACAAAAAACCAACACCAGCAACAAAAAAACCCCAGAAAAAACAAATAAAAAACCCCAAACTCAACATTATGTTTTAAGAATTTTTGACATTTTGGTTATTGTATCTCCCATATATTTTAATGGCTGATTAGGGCGCTAAGTAGGGCCCTGCAATTCCTCCCTACCTGAAAGCTGTATACCTGTTAGAAATTCTTTATTTGCCCTCTGACAGACAAAGAGTGTTGCTTTACAACATAACATACAGCCTCTACTAGTTATCCATTCACTTTCTGAAAAGACATAACTGGTTTAAGAGTTGTTTTTGTTTTACATGAACTTTAGAACCTATATAGTTGCCTTTCAATAAAGGCTCAGATAGGAAGAACCCTAACGGTGGACCTTCACACTAGCTGCACTTCAACTCATTCCAAAAAGCAAAAGAGTAGTAACTCAACATTCATAGTAGCAGAAAAAAAAAAAAAAAAAAAAAAAAAAAAAAAAAGGAGAAAATAATTGCTCTTTTCCTTCAACAGCAGCACGGTGACTTCACAGACAAATGTACTGGAGCTTTCAAGGGCAAAGTAAGGAAACACCATCCAATTTGTCTCTTAGAGCGTGCCAGTGCCCCCGTCCCATTTTGCCAAGACCTTAAGGCCAGCTCTGATCGCTAATACTTCTCGGGACTGAAAGACCTTTGCACCTCCAGAGAATCACAGAATCGTTGAGGTTAGAAGGGACCTTTAAGATCATCAAGTCCAACACACACACACAGAGGGTTCCAATGTGCTGAATTTGATCCTACCAGACACGGGGCAGGGAATTCTCCACGGAGCAGCAGATTCTAAGCCTACTGTCTCCTTTGCCTCGTAAAACTCTAGTAGCAAATATACAACCCTAACACGCAAGCACCCTCCCAAGGCAAAACCAAAGCATGCTCTACATTTTATGCCCCACAAATACCACAGCTTGATAAACAGCACAGTCATTTCACAAATGCTATAAAATGTGAAATCTGTCACACGTGTCTGAAGTCCAGTATTTCCATGGCAACTTCGTATCAACTGCACAAGGCATATTATTTTAACATTACAATTTTGTATTGGTTACTTATGGGTTATTTGTATTGGTGCCATAGAAAATAATTGACTGGCACAATATTTTTAGAATACAAATATAAAGTGATTATACCAGAAATTTTGCCTACTACTGTGGCAGACAGAGATAAAACTCATCAGGCTCCAGCCTGCCATGGCCTCAGATGGTATCAGCCATCAGCTTCAGTGCACACATGAGTAGCTTTGAAAGGAGACTCTGTGATGTGAGACTGCAGACTGAAAAGGAAATTTCAAGCCCTTAAAAGGGATTACAGTGTTGAGATAAATGAGCACAGGTGTGACCAGTTTATCTGGAATTAGCATCAGAATTTAGGACTTTGAAGAGTTTAGGATGTTTAAAAGTCTGTAAATAAATTAATTTAGTGAAGGAAAACAGTCTGTTAAAGAACTTCATTACCCAGGGGTTAAGTTTCTCCATCACAGAAGCAAAGATTAAAGCTAGACTAAACACACAAAGATACTCCTTCTAAGGGATCAATGTGCCCACAGAGACCAGGGTTAACCCTAAAGCTGATGTGCTCTCAGCACATTTGCAACTCTGTTCTGACTTGAGTTTTGCTAGGAAATGAAGCACCACTGCCTTACAGCATAACACAACAGGCTAAAGCAGCCTTAAATAGAAAAAATAAAGAACTCCACTTCTTTGAGACAGAAAAATTACTGTCCAGCAATATTGCTAATCAATACAAAAGTATTATTTCAAACACTTTAGATGATAATTTGGTGTTTTCCAAAAAATAACACATCTGAAATTCCCCAGAAAAGCGGCCATTCAATTATAAGCGTGAAGCCTCCTGAGTCATTTGCTTTCTTCAAAGGGGACAACAAAATAATCCAGTCAAACCTTTCACACACTGCAATGCTGTAACAGAGGTTTTAGACACTGAATTTCTGTGTCTTAATTTCACAGTGCCATCCTAGCAAGTTACTTAAACTGAATACGCATGTCTCTTAAGACAGCACGTCCTCTGCAACTTCTGAGAAGAACACAGACTCAAAGATGCATCTCTGTGAATTAGTGTTACTACAGAAGGACTACTCAAATTTTAAAAAATTTGAGAACAGGCATATTATAACAGCGCATCAGCAAACACTGAATTTACCCTATGCAAAAGGACATTTTTCACATAGCAACAGAGAAAAGAGCAAAAAACAAACAGTCAGGAGGACTATAAAGCATCACTTGAAAAGGAAAACATTGGAAGTAAATTGGTAGGATTTCGATTGTAACAAGAAGCTTCTGAAACTGTATTAATTTTGAAAAACCCAGAATATTTAACTACTCAGAACAAAGAAAAAAAAAAAAAAAAAGGACAGCGGTCTTGAAAGCAGACAATTCTTCAGTAGTCTATAGGGATTTCTACACATCAATCAGCATGAGGTAAGGAAGTCCAACTGCATCAGAAATTAAGCAGTACTCATGAATAACAGAAAATTTTCTTTTAAGCAAGAAAACCTGTAACAAATGTATAAAGAGTATTTCAATGGTAATACAAATAAAACTGGAATTACTTACTAATAGTCTAAGAGCTAATTTAATCTTATCAAAATGACGGAAGAGCAGCCTCACAAAGAAAATGCTTATATATCTTGGTTAGCAGGTACAGTTGAAAGGACAAACACAAACCAGAATTAACAATATTAACACCTGCTTACAATTATTTTTCTTTAATTAGAGCAGCATTCTTCCACTCCCTAATGGCAAAGTTAAAACGGAAGAAAGAGCTGAGATGGTAAATGCCAAAGCAAAGATTTTCATTTTGTTAAATCTAAAAGCTGCCTTTCCATCTGCCCAGCTGGAGTTTCAGTGCCTATCACTGAACAGTTTCCAGTTAAAAAGCAATAGCAGGATGAATGCTGATAGTGGGCTCTGCCAGTTCATCCACCAATTAAACACAGCCACCCCCGAGCAGAAACACAACATGCACTTGCTGTACCTTGTTCCCAACACAGCTCCCACTGCTGAACAGATCTAATAGATGTGAGATACAGAACGCAACTGAGAGTGCACTGGGCAGGGGATACTCTGCTAAAATGCCCATTTTGCAAATAATATTCTAAGTCACACCATACACTTGCACTGGAGGTACTTATCAGCTGGTTTCCTCTTATCTTTAGATACAAGCAACTGCAGAACGCCAAAGGGTTGCTTATTACGTGTGTGTAATACTTTGCCTTGCAGGAAACAAGCAGAAAAGAGCATCTGAGATATCCGTGAAGTCACAGGCGGTGACTAGAAGTAGGGAGCAGCAAGCAGTAGCAGAGAGATGACAGACTAATACCACCTTCTGTCTATTTACTTTCATATCCAGACTTTGTAAAGCAGCATCAGACAATGTAGAGACTTTACTGCAATTTTTTTTTTTTTTTTCCTTCAACTAGTCCAAAATTGCCGGAGTAGAAGGCGAAAGTAAAAATGTTTTCTTAATCAGTGTTCTGGACGGGACTTACAAACAGTACATAAAAATTGTGGTCTAGAGTATCATCTGTTGACTATCCTAAACTGAATAATCTGAACACTAATCTTTTGTGAAATGCAATCTTTGAAAAAGTTCTTCTATTCATTGGAAATTACAGGGAACTGGAACAATAACGCCACAAACACATGAACACTTGACTGCAGTCTTAAATTGCAATATTACTTCCTCCCCGAATATCTGTCTTGTGAATAAGTGCAGTACAGAATGGGGAGGTTGGGGGAGAATGTTAGTAACAATTTTTCCCCTAATATATTGTTTAAGCACCATGAGACTCGATATGCACATCTGCTTTCCCCATGTGGTTAGTTCTCAAGTTTAACTTCTGAATTTTACTTAACTTTCAAGTATGTAATGCTTGCAGTTACAAAAGCTACCTATATAATCAAGTGCAGTATATACTGGAAGACATCTTTTCTAGAAGAAAACACTTCCTTTTATCCAGGAGTACAGCATTTCCCAATATAAAACCAGTTTTTCTTTTCAGTGTGCTAACAATGCTCTCCAACA
The DNA here is from genome assembly GCA_013400055.1 of Nycticryphes semicollaris. Lineage (NCBI taxonomy): Eukaryota > Metazoa > Chordata > Aves > Charadriiformes > Rostratulidae > Nycticryphes > Nycticryphes semicollaris. The sequence goes on along the minus strand of VXBJ01006458.1, from coordinate 3,243,361 downwards.
CACAAAAGCAGCAGAAACGTAGCTGTTCGCAGAAGTTTCATGTTTCCTGTTTCTTTTCCCCTTCACACACTGCTATCGGGCAAGGAAAACCCTGACCATGAAGCACAACTGATGGTTTCACTGCCTTCCCACCACCCAGTATTTATAGACCATGTGATACCCAAATCACCCCAGCACTCTACCCAAAAAAAAAGTTAAGAACTATAGGCACCATAAGGCTGACTATAGCTCCTTCAGAAATTAGGAGGCCAGGTCTGAAGTACACTAATAACTTTGTTTTGGGAAGCTTATGCCATTTCCATAGCTGACTCTGAGGGATTTGATGCCTTGCTCTTCCCCTTCAGGCCAAAAGCAAATGTCACTCGGCAACTGCATAAGCACTAAAATGGTATTTCACATGGAAAATCTAACTGGATTTGCATGTCTTTATAAAACGTATCAGTACGTGGTAACTGTCTCTCAGGATTACTCTTTTTGTTAAGAAAATATTAAGTACACAAAAAATAATTAGTATTTTTCAACATTCTATATGACTCTGAAAACTTGTCCCAGTGTGCTCACAGACCCTCAGCGTAGCTTATGCCCAGCAAAATTTAAGTGTCAAATGTCTAAGGATGTCTGCTGCTCACGTACCAGCATTATTTCTGTAGGACTCCAGCAGGTGCCCTTCTGCCTGGGAGCTTGCTCCAAAATAATCTCACGGACAAACTTTCTTGCCTGTACCAGAAGCAATCCAAATCTAACACAGGATATACACAATAGAAATTCGTTTGGTTGGTTTGGGGTTTTTTTTTTTTTAAGGCTGGTATTATCATTCCTTTAAAAATAAGGTGACATCTTGCTTGAGAGAGTCCAGGGCAGAGCTACAAAGATGATTAAGGGAATGGAGCATCTCCCAGATGAGGAAAGACTGAGGGAGCTGGGTCTCTTTAGGTTGGAGAAGAGGAGACTAAGGGGTGACCTCATTAATGTTTACAAATATGTAAAGGGTGAGTGTCAGGAGGATGGAGCCAGGCTCTTCTTAGTGATGGCCAATGATAGGACAAGGGGCAATGGGTGCAAGCTGGAAGATAAGAGATTCCACTTAAATATGAGGAAAAGCTTCTTCACAGTGAGGGTGACAGAACACTGGAACAGGCTGCCCAGAGAGGTGGAGTCTCCTTCTCTGGAGATATTCAAAACCCACCTGGACGCGTTCCTGTGTGACCTGATCTAGGTGTTCCTGCTCTGGCAGGGGCATTGGACTCGATGATCTTTCAAGGTCCCTTTCAATCCCTGATATTCTGTGATTCTGTGATCTAAAGACAGTTCTTTTTCTTGTGTCCTCCTTTCATGTGTGTACAGGTATTCTTCAATTCTGTAACGCTCTTCTAATGCTCACCAGAAAAAAACGTCAGCAGTAACAGACCCTTCCTCTGAAGGAAGGAAGGAAGACAGAAGAACAGTTGGTCAGCTACCTTCTAAATACACTTTCACAGAGAAAATATTTGGGAGAAGAAAAAAAACCTGTCCTTTGCTAAAACCCACAAAGGGGTTGAAAAGGTAAGAAAGCATTTCTATAGCTCAAGGCCATAAGCACGACCAAAGGAACTATAAATTNATATGTATATATACATACACACACAAAAAAACCAACCAACCCCACAACTCAAACCAAATGTAGCCCACAAATTTATAGCATTACTTTACTTCCAAGGAAGTCATTTTACTGTAAGAACTAGATTAACTTTTTACTTGGTCTGAACCCACAGAAAACTCCTCTATTTATTCTTAGAGCCCTCAGAAAACTGACGCAGCCTGAAAGAACTCCCACAACTTGGCTGTGACTTCAAGAGCTGCCTCAATGCATCACCTTGGAAAAGAAAGAGATAATTTTTCTTCAGTGTAGTTCCATCGAGTTCAGTAAAGCTGATCTTCCACAGATTAGTGCCTGACCCTGAGTTTTAGAGCTGAGAAGGGTATTTAAGCGAGCAATTTAGGGATGCTGAAATTTCTATTGCAGTTTGTAGTACCAATGAATAAAACAGTATTTCCCTACCTATTCACCATATGTTTTCTAATGTGTTTCAAGGCCTTTTAATTCTCTCACAAGTATTACTGGTTGACATGGAGATTGCTTTGCTTGAAAGATGCCTACTGTTATTTTTAGTGCTAGCTTNATGCTCACCAGAAAAAAACGTCAGCAGTAACAGACCCTTCCTCTGAAGGAAGGAAGGAAGACAGAAGAACAGTTGGTCAGCTACCTTCTAAATACACTTTCACAGAGAAAATATTTGGGAGAAGAAAAAAAACCTGTCCTTTGCTAAAACCCACAAAGGGGTTGAAAAGGTAAGAAAGCATTTCTATAGCTCAAGACCATAAGCACGACCAAAGGAACTATAAATTAAGCTCTAATAGAGACACTGCTGGACTTCACTCAGAAAAAAGAGGGGGGGGGGTGTTTTTGGTATATTTTTTTTAGAACAAACAATAAAGTCAAGAAGACATATTGTCCAGTGTACAGAGGCATGAGGAAATTAGCAATCTTTGGCTGTTACCAGCATTATTTGATTTAATGGTCCTGGCAAAGACCTATGTCCCAATGGCTTTTACATTCACATAGAACCCCTGGTTTTCTTTACAGGAAGATTTTAGTTGTGGGGGTTTATATATATATGTAAATGAATAAGNAGAGAAGGGTATTTAAGCGAGCAATTTAGGGATGCTGAAATTTCTATTGCAGTTTGTAGTACCAATGAATAAAACAGTATTTCCCTACCTATTCACCATATGTTTTCTAATGTGTTTCAAGGCCTTTTAATTCTCTCACAAGTATTACTGGTTGACATGGAGATTGCTTTGCTTGAAAGATGCCTACTGTTATTTTTAGTGCTAGCTTGCAGCATCAAGACACTGTCTTTAAAAAATAAAAATCTTTTATAACAGTGAAATAAAAGAGTTTCCATTAAGGCGAAGAGGACATATATTGACTTAAAAATATATTCTGTTCCCTAGAGTAAGGCACAGTCTTCTCAAGATTATTTAACATCCAAATTGCCTTCAGCTTTCTTTGTAAATCTCATCAATCCTTTTCGTTTAATTCCATCGTTCTGGTAAACAGCTGAAGACATTTCTTTACTGCTGTCTGAGCTGGAAAACATGGTAAGTCACCCATTATTAATATATTATATTAATAAGTGCAGGCATGAATACATAAAGAGTCTTGCTCATCACAACAACCTTCATTTGCAAGCCATTGTTTACTAGGTTGATGTACCACCATGGAGATGATAATGATCCCTTTTAATCAAAGGAATGAAGCTAATGGAAGTAATTAATGGTAACTACCAATGTATTAGCTGTTTAAGATACATAGGCATGTGTCGGGAGCTAACCGTTATATATTACCATAGAGAAACTGTGACTTTTTCCTCCTATCTGTTACAAGCTCCATTAGGAAAATACACTAAACACAATTTTATTTACAGGATCAAAAAAATGCTATCAAGACCCGGTGCTGCATAATAACGTCAGCCTGCTAGAGTAAGAAAGCTTACTTGCCGCAAAGCAAAGGAATATAAACAGAAGACAAAAGAGAAGGATCCAATGAAAATATAATGAGTGATCAAAGAAAGCAGACCCAGATAGCAAGACAGACAGAGGTAATTCCATTTAGCAATGATACAGAACTGCTTTCTGGAACCAAGTCTTGGGTTTTTTCTCCAAAGGCTAAGTAAATATTGCAAGACCCTTACTCAAAAGATGCTGCAGAGATCAAACAGACTCCTGGGTCAAATTATTTTCCAGATTATAGCTAGATATTACCAACTCTCTAGAAGACAGCAACAGTAAAACTTTATCAGCACATACTTTTCCTATTATTTTCTAACATACATATATACTAAAAAAAAATAATAAAGAACCTGAGCAAGCAGCAAGAAGCTAATAAGACTATTTATAAATCAGATGCAATATCCTATCTCTGTAAGTGCTTTCCTGAACAGACAACTGAACGCTAAGCATCTTGTTAGAGCAAGCTCCATGTTCTCAATTATTTTAACAAGCGTTACTCTCACACAGGCCCTGTTTTGCAAACTTATCATAGGACTTGACTGCAAGGTAAGAACAAGCTCAGGTGCTCTAGCGTCATTGCAAATGTAAGTGCTTTACAGCTAGCAGTGGACTTGAGTGTACGTCTTAGGAACTGCTGAACTGAAGCTTCACAACGCTTAATTACAGACTGCTGCACCCCACCAAAGCAGTTATATCGGGAGTCATCTCCCTCTCCCCTTATTTGACAGGTTACCTTTAACAGCTTATTTCTGGTATACTTGCATCAAAACAATTTTGCCTTGGCAAAAGCCAAGATTAAAGTCCCCACGTAAGAACTGACGTTGGCTTAAGCAGGCCAGCACATTCTCTTCAGATCTAGAAACCTCCACTCATTTTTGTCACACAAGTAAGTCGAGTCAAGTCATACAGCTACAGGGACATTTGGTAGAGTGCTGACTTAACGCGTGACATTCCCTACAGGTTTGATCAGCATAGTGCCATTAGACTCAAGGAGCTGCTTGTGGAGACGATGGCATGACCAGCAAGCAGAGCAGAGGAAGCACTCCTGACTACCTCAGCAACTTTCTGCAAAACACTTTTTAAGAGAAGAAGCAGGCAACAGGGCTGGAGAGCCTTTCTGATCCACGGAGCCTCAAAGTACAAACTTCACATGGACAAGAGCTACAGAGCAACATACCCAGTGGAAGGAAGACTACCTGACATGGGCCACGACCAGGAGATGAAAACTCCCTCCTGGTCCCACCATTCCCCAGCAGGACAGGCTAAGCTGGACCCCAGCAACCCAACAGTGACAGCATAGCACCCCTCCGCGCCTTGCTCACTCCAGGGTGCCACCTGGTTTGCCAGGTGACCCTGGCAAAGGAAAAACCAGTTTCCAGCCCCATTGACCACCTCTAAGCTCAGCAGACACGCCTTCCCACCCCCTCAATAGAAGGAAAAACCTCTTACAGCAACAGATCCTGCCTTTCAATTAGGCGATGCCAAATCAGTCAGATTTGAGTCTCCAAATAGAAACCAAGGAGATTCCTCATTTACATGACGAAAGAAATGCAAAATTATGTAGTTAGAGAAGATTTACATACAGCTGGACAAATTGAAGCACAGGCAGAGTATCAATTACAGAGATGGTAATTACCAGGAAATTTCTTCCATGAATTGCAAATCTTAATACTGCTACTAACTAAATCTCTTTCCAGCTTTTTATTTAGAAGAAAGCAGTGTATATGCATTCCACTACCCTTTGAAAAGAAAAAAAGTCTACACAGCTTCAGAACCTATTTTAACAATTACAACTCATGCATCGTGGTTTATTCATAATTCCAAACTGTAATCCAGGACATAAATTAATCATAAAACACACATTCCTGAAAGTCATGAAGAAAATTAAAGAGATCAAAAACCACGTTCAATGCTGCTGGAAAGTCCAAAGATACAGGGAGGGGGGGGACACACAGAAATCTTACCAATATGTGGCTAACGTCACACAGACCTGAGAAAACAAGGATTATTTCATTTGCTTGACTGTAAAACACACAGGAAGGGTAGGAAACTAGGAATGTACAGCAAATGTTGAAACACAAACATGATGTAATCTACAACAAGGTTTTGAAGTCAACGTTGAAAGTTGTGATGCCATCCTGGAGTCACCACACAGAACCCCCTCTAGAATACACTGTATGTTTTTTGAGTGATGAGATGTACAGAAAACACAGCAAAACAGAAGGGGTTTAAAAATGCTATTATCAAAACCACGTTAAATATAAAATCTTAGGTACAAAGATTTCATTCAAGAACACACATACGAAAATATAATAATTCGGGGGGAAAGTCTGCTACCAACCCTAGGATGTATTTCCAACAAAACCAGGAGGTCTGGCCTTCACTTCTGGGGCTTCCTGAAGCTCACAAATATCCCGAAGACAAGTGCCATGCTGGTTTTACATCCCACAGTTATCCAGCAACGCAGTTACAGAGGAGGCCCTCAGGTGACCTCAGCCACCAGGAACAGGAGGAAAAGAAGACATGAGAAGTACACCCAGGACCTTGCTGCACACTCCACCAGCTCCACCAAGCAGTGGCTTAGACACAACAAGCAACCACCTTCTCTTTCATGTACAACACTTGGCGGAAGACACTTCACTTGAATAAGCACTGTGTATAAGCCAGCATTAATATACGTTTTCTCCCTCAAGTAACAAACACACTGATATCCACGCGAATCCCTTTTGAGATAATCCACACAAAATCAGAGACAAAAGAATTACTGATGTTCTCCCTTAAGTTCTCTTCTCCTTTTCTACCCCCACCCAGGCATAAATTCACTGCTCTTGAACTGCAAATTTATATTCAAAAATTGAAGCATGCAGTAAGGAGAAAAAGAAAAGAAGAAAAAACAACCCTACACAACCAGATATGTAAAAATACAAGAGCAGTTGTTCAATTTAAGTTCAGGTTCTCGTGTAATAACATAAAGCTTCAGTGTGATAAACAGTGATTCAAATACTTGTTATAAAAATAATTCTTTACTACAGTATTTTTTAAAGAAATGTGATTTAAGGTCAAGAGCTTGCTTTTCACAAAACTTTCATTTCCAGTTAAATTAACTTGGCAATGTCATTTTCACTTAAATATCCATTTTGCCAAGGGGAAACAAGTTCCTAGACGTAGAATTTATATCACTGCATGGAATTTTAAATGTTGTTTGTTTGCTTTAGCTTTCAAAGGCAGCATTGGCTTGTTTTTCCTCCACAAAACAACCAGTTAGATCTCTCCTGCTGCATATTATTCTTTATCACAGATCAGATCTCTAGTACCACCTCAGTTGCAGGGATCCTTCTCCTACCTAAACCTGCAGAACAGTACACAAACCCATTTGTAAAATCACAATTATTTCAATTTTCTTTCTGCGTCTGACACAGAGAATATACCTGTATATTGTCCATGCACTACACAAGACACCATGCCAAATGAATTATCCTAGAAGGAAGGAGGACATTTAGCTGGAGGAAGCACAGTTTGAAAGCTTAAAATACAATTGCATTTCCAAACTCTTCACACCCTTTCCACCTTGACTGACTGAATGAATAAAATGCATATTGATTTCTGCCACGTAGGAACAGTCACGACAAAAAGCTTTGAGAAGGGAGTCCCACCGAGAGCTTCCCAGGGAGCATCAGGTGGGACTGGCACGTAGCTTGTGGGAGAGGCATGGGCAAAAGGTCCTGGCACCCACTCGTGAAGCTGGATTTTATCTTGGTGTTTAGTTTAACATTGGAACTTCAAATCTAACACATTCCCACGTAGCAAGAAGACCAAAATACTAATCAGAAGAAAGCTCCTGTATCCTCGTTTCAGAATCCCTTTCCAGGAACTGTTCACTCCAAATGCAAATAAATCTATCATTGATTACTATTTAATAGTCAAAACACTAGAATTACAAACCATATGTATGAACAGCTATGGCAGGAGTTTAACTACATTCCCTGTTTTAATACAGATAGAGAATAAGGCAGAGAATTTAAAATTAACCCAAGATCATCCTCAACAGACTTTATTGAGTTTGGGGATCCAATAAATTTAAGATCCTGCCTACAGCTGTAGTTGAAATTGTGTTAGTAGCTAATTATTTCTAGTAAGATCTGAAACTGTGTTTCTTTTCCTAAGTACAAACACAGCAGAATAATGCATTGGATGGTTAGGCAAAACATTCTGCAACAACTGGGCCTACCACAATGAACTTTATCTCTGTTGATTTCAGTTACATAGTTTCATAAACTTAATTAATAAAAACAAAATATGTCCTTTGAAGTCCTCCAAAACAAAAAGAAAACAAAACAAACAGGTATCAGAACAGATTATAAGGATCCTGATTCATAACAGCTGTGATATCTCCTGGACACTCAGGAGACTGCAATCCTATAGGCAAATCAACCATCTAGAAAGAAAAAATTCTATTTGAGTTGTCTGCATGATCTCAGTCATAACTTTTTCCTTTTTTTAACCTGCATTTCACAATGGTTATTTTTACAGCGTTCTTAGTAGGAACGGAGGAGTAGGAAACGTAGGGGACACACATCAAATTAGTAGAAACTATCGCTTACTGAATGTAAACTGTATATATGATGATATAACACACAACTTTTTTTCAAGCTAGAAAAACAGATGAGATCTAAAACACTGACCATCGGCCTAGGAATCAAGAGGTCTAATTAATTTCAAATGCTCAAAGGCCTTTTTCAAGGCCTTTACACCACTTGCATCATTTTACAGAATACCACAGCTCACAAAGTACTTCAGAGACGGAATTACTGCTTGTAAAGCTCACTGACCGCAGCCTGGAAGTTTCTTTTAGCCAAAGCAGGGAAGCGTGTCATGCCTTGTTCAGGACCAGTTACAGTGCCCAAACTTTGGATCTTCAACTAATGCAATCTCCTTCCTTATAAAGGTCAGAAAAGAGGACAGAAGAAACCACAGCATTTTAGGTGTAAAATGGAACTGCTGATAAATACTAAAAGAAACAAACAAACCCCAAAACCAAACTACAAGCGTAAGTACTGCCAGTCATTTCACACACAAAACCTCACCTATACACACAACTCCTAAGTTACCCTCTCCTTAGGGAGTTCCCATGAAAGCAAGAAAGTGTAGGACAGCATTTCAAAACATCTTAACTGTTCAAGTATTGCTTCTTTCTCATGCAGTATTACTTTCAGTGGTTGAAATCAATGCCTTCTCTCCAGGAACAAAGACGGTAATAAGTTTCAAATGTTCAGTAAGATGTTGTAACACAAATAACACCACAGCAACAGAAAGGTACCGTTTCCCAGACTACTAATGTGCAGGGATAAATTGCATACCAGGAACAATTTTAAGTATCCACTTAATTTTGCTCAAAATCTAGAAAGGGATCCCTGAACCACCACTCTCACATCTTCATTTAGTAACAATGCACCTTATCGTGACATTTTGGAGCCTGGTATTACAAAATCCTGGGGCAGTTACCACTTCCTCTGTATCTCCTGTAACAGCTTTGTCTCCCCGCAATCCACCTTTTGGATTCAATTCCCACTCCTAATGAAACAGCAATACAGCAAAGGCAAGAAGCTTTTAAAATTTCAACACAATCTGATATTGGTTTCGATGCTGTTGAAAGTAAATCTTTTCACTTCCCAACTGATAACCTTCTGGATCTCAGCCAGAGGTGTATAAGAATCATTTTGCAGACAAAGAAACAAGCAAATAAAAAGCCTGAGATACATTTTTTTTTTTTTACTAAAGTTGAGTAATTCTGTGGTTTGTTTTTTTTTAAGAAAATTATGAAAAAGTAGTTGAAGGTTGATTCTTCTTGCAAAGAGAGAAGGATATCACAGAGACACTGGTGCAAATACTCTTGCCCTCTAAGAACTACAGCGGAGAAGAGTATGGGAAATGCCATATGAAGTGGATGACAATTCACTTTTAACCTTAGGATTAGCTCTATCATCTCCATAAACTTGTCTTAGCATTCAAATATCACAATTTTCTGCAACATTTTTACACCAAAGACAGTCATGAAGTTCCACTCAGTGACAAAAATACTGCTTTTATCCATAAATTTTGTGCAAACCATCGTAAGCTACAGGACAAGAGCACAACTTTTGCAGTGCAAGCTCCATCTATGATGGCACAACAAAGCTATTTATGTAAAATGGCTACATTAGCCTGACTTAACGGAAATAGAATTATTTTGGAAAGAAATAAAGAGAGAAGGAAATAACACCAATGAATGGAAAATGTACATTCTTGCTGATCTGAGAAATTTGTCATAGCTGAATGGCAGTTGGTGTAATAAACTCCTTACAGTTTGCAGCCCCAAATCTCACAGGAGTGATGAGAAAGGACACAAACAAATAAAAACACAGGGAAGGAAATCAAGGGATCTTATGCAAATTCTCCAACCAGCTTTCCCTAGTAATTTCCCATTAATGACAATCACAGCTCCTTGGCCAGCTTCTATACTAGCTAAGGACTGGTCTTCAGGAAAACATTGCTCCTTCTAAATTCTTTCTCCACCCAGTTTAGGCTAATCAAAATTTGAGCTAGTCCTCCCAGAAGAAGGCCAGGAGCCACCAATGCTTAAACTGAACTGGTGGGGAGCGGGGGGAACAGGTTATGATGACATACGGGGTCTACACAATCTGCAAAAAATGTAGTTCAAGTTGAGCTTAATAAAACCATCTCTGAATTTTGGTCAACTTCTGCAAAAAGTTTCAGCTTGGAAAACATGGAAATCCCAACAGCCCATTTCAGCAATTCTGGAATATTTGCTTCTGAAGTTGGATTGCAAGGAGACAAAACTGTTACCGAGTGGTAACTACTCCAGTGGAGGCATCACCTAAGCACACAGCCAGGAGTATTCTATCTAAACAAAAAATTGCTAAATTTAAGAAGTTTATTAACATTCACTAGCTCTTTACATATGTTTCAGAGATGTATGGCACATATATTAAATATTCTACAGGATGAAGTAAAAAAGATCACTCCATATGTCAGAACGCACACAGAAAATTAATAGATTTTAAAAGCTCTAGTTATCCAAGTTCAACGGAAAAGAAAAGAAGCAAAAAAGTAACATCAATTCATTTCTACACAGAAAGCTCAGAGAAAGGCTATACGTTGTGTTTTCAGTCTCTAAAGTGTATTTCATATTCTTGTAAAGATATCAAACAAGGAAGATATTTAGACTATGGCTGGTGTGCAGCTGGCTGGCAGGACAAGGCCAGCTCCGAGGCAGCACGAGGCACTGCTCCCTGATTCCCCTTCCAGCTTCATGGCACGTAACAGAGGGCAGAGAGGAAAAAAAGCATTCACAGTGTCAGCGAGTCACTATACGTGCACAGCAAACAGCATCACACGTGTCTCAGAAAAGGGTGTCCCACCACAGGCCTGCAGGGTTTCAGGGCTGCTTTTTGCACAGTCTGACCTTGAGCAAGGCCTGAAGATGCAGCAAACGTACCCTGAAAGTCTGAAAAACCTTCAGTAAGCACAGAGTATTAGGTAAAATAGCGATGACTACACAGTGGAGAGGTGTTAATTCCTACTCTTATTACGTCTAAAACCTAAGGAAAGAAAATTATCTCAAAATACAGCAGTCCTTCCATTTTCGGATACCTATAATATTAAGTCTTATCATTCCACTTCAAGTACTAATTTACCCAGCCAAGACGGTTGATCTTGTGCAACTCACTTTCAGAGAAAATCTTAATCAGATGGCAGTGCACTAATAAAATTTGTCAGAAGCAAGTTCAAATATGGTAAGTCTTAGCATGTGTGTATCTGAAAGCTTCTACAGATAAATATGAAAATACTGTCTTCATAAAGGGTGTGAATTTACTGATTTGATGTGAACAATGTGAAAGCGAGGTTTTAGGAAGGCTTTGTACAACATGATGGTGCCTCTTTGAGAAGCAGGGCATAGCACAGAATAAACAGATGAAGCCCGTAGCAGAGGGAAAAGAGCAAGCTGGGAGGTATGCATCCCGAGCAGCATGCAGTACAGGACTAAGTTCAGTGATGTAGGCCACAGCAGGCTCTATTTTTAGGTTTTTGATGCACAAGATTGCAGCGGAATCTTGATACATGACCTCGGACAAATGCTGAGGTAGGTAATGCAAACAACGGTACTGAATAGCACATAGAGATCACCTCTGGGCAGGAATTCCGGCTAAAGGAACAAGAACATTTTTGAAAGAAACTTTTCAGTAAACCAAATAGGCTATTTTTTATTTTTTTTTAGAGAAGCGCTATGCTTGATCCAGGTGTTAGCAGGAATGTCTGTGTGCAACATACTAGATCTTTAATTTGCTTCTCAAGTGCTTATATCTTGACTTTTGTGAATGTAGGTCAGTTCCTTCACAACGTGCAACACATCATGCCCCAGCTCCTGAAAGCACCAGTATTCCCCTTCAGCAAAATTTCGTTAGGTATATGGGGCAGACATTTTAAAACTTTCCTGTATTTTGCTAAAATCTCATAATTCTGGTAGATAGAGATACACAAATACTAACTAATCTCACTTCAGAGACTCCCATATGCCAGTTTCAAGAAAGTGGAGAAAAAAATATGTAAATGAGCAAATAAGTGGCTTTTTAAAAAGTAGTTCATTCTTAGGAGCCTGTGCATTATGCGTCAAAAAATTAACATGATTGGCCTATTATGAAAAGGACTGAAGAGGTTTATCAGTGATGCACAGTTGAACAGGATGACATTATCTGAGCTAGCGATGAAAAATGATCTAGTGACATTAGCAGGAGTTTACAAGGTTGGGGGAGGGGGATCAGATTTTTTCAGGGGAGGAGGGAAGGACAAGACAGGGGAGGGCCTAATCATTAAGAACTGTCTTTCCTTTAAATAGCCTAGGACCTAGGAACTCTCCATCCAGTCTCTGTTTCAAGAACAGCCTTTTGGCCAATTTCATTATAGGGTATCAGCTTTGCATTATACCGTCGTATTTGTGGTAAGATATCCCCCCTTTGCCCCCTCCCTACAGCTCCATACTTGGATGGCTTAGGAGGGAGATCCTGCTTCAAGCAGAGAAATCACATTTGGTGAGCACATCAGCACATGCTGGTTTTTCACAAGGTAAATCAACAGTGGGTCTGACTCGGTGACCGGCTGACATGAAGAGTAAAGCCAGCCTAGACTACGGTCAGTCCAGCGAGCTGGGATTGAAACAATGCACACACCAGGATGCTCACACAGCCACAAGTTTATAGGCAGATATGATACAGCATCTGATACACCAAGGTTTCTACCACTTTTATTTACTGTTGTAAAAGAGTATCTTGATGGCAAACACGCAGAGCTAGGAATCGGCAAGTTCTTAAATCCACTGCCATCATTTTCTTAAAGCACTGAAAAATGGTGAAGCTTCCCCTTAGCAATAAAACATCAAAACCAGACAGTAACCTCTGTACATTACAATTATCCTCTTGGTCTTTCTCCAAAAAAAAAAACCAGAAGTAAAAAATCTGCAAGGTGTTCTTCACCACCATGAGCCTGTACAAACTCAAAAAACCAAAAAGGTGACAACAAAAAGCATTCTGGTGACCACACAATATTCAGAGCCATGATTCTGCATATGTGTGGATTTTTACAGAAGTCGTTATCTTCTTAGAAGTTTTGGGATTAAAAAAAAATTAAAAAACATAAATAAAAAAGGAAGACTGGGAAGTTCACCACTACCGTTCTCCAGAATAAGTCATTTGACAAATTCCTCCTACTCAAACCTCTTTCAAAATTCCCTTATCTGTTAGATTCTGCTTCATAAACAGTTGTAAAATATTATAGAAATTGAGATTTTCAGACAAGGTACCAGTGATGCAGAGGTAAAATCTTGCTATAAAAGCCATTCCTACTGAAGTAGAATTTCTCCAACTGTTCTTTGAAAAACTACTGTTGGACTGGGTATTGTACTTGAATTATAAGAGACAATTCAAAGATCTTGAAGGCAGATTTGACAAATGTTTCCCTATGAAGTATATAAGACTGGCAAACTTCAAACAGTTCCTCTAGTACTAAAGCTTCCAGTCAAATCATTGTTTAAGATTTGGCACCCCTCTGTCTTTTTTTTCTTCCTCTCATACTGCCCGAAATAGGGCCTGCAACAGCCCTTGCTCATTTTAAAAGTGTAAACTGCCCACTGCTGAGTTAAAGGTTCTAAAAGTTCTTGTTCTATTCAAGCAGCTTTACCCACTCCAAAGACTAAAATGTTTCATTCATTTCCATGGATTTGAGCATGAAGGCAACTGCCACATGAAGCATGAACTCAGACACTGCATGTCATGATTTGTTACAGTCCTCAAAAGCACCACTCATTAGGTAAACTCTTGGTAGGGACACAAATTTGCACTTCCAGAGCCTGACTGACACTGTCACACGTACTGAGATGAATGGAAAGGCTCTCACTTGAAGAACGGCAAGAAAGATAAATTTGAACTGTCAAAATAAGTTTCCTTTCAGTGCATCAGTCTCTGTCATCACTTATTAAAAAAAAAGGTACATTTGGCAACACTACCAATTTGAGTAACGCTTGAAAATACTTTATGACTTGCTTTATGAGGAACACTAAGGTATCAACTTCGAGCATTTTCTCTTCATGACACTGCTAACCAGACTATTCTTCTTTCATTGTAAAGAACACTATTGTCAAATGACAAAAATATCATTAGAGTTCTCTGTTGTGAACGTTTTTTTCCTACCCCAGCATCTCATCTGTAGATACGTGTATGCCATACAACTCCAAAGAATCCAAGGACAAAAAGGTAACAGCTAGTCTAACAGGAAATAACATTTCAGGAACACAGTATCGTCTTATTCCATTTAGTAATCAGTCTATCATCTTTGACCAAAAGACCTTTAGTGAACACGACTCCAGGGCAACAGACCTGCAAAGTACACTTCAAAAACCTGTTTTACCCAAACTATCTCCAGTCATTTTGTGCGTACAGACACTCATTGTCCATCAGTCTTCTCAGGGAAAACTTCTTTCTCTGATTTGGTCCATTAAAAAGGGCAAGACACGAGATACAAAAAGGAAACCCGAAGTTGTTTGCCCTTTTTCAGAATTAAAGGCAGCTTGCCCATTGGAAAATGCAACGCTGCCCCAACAAGGGCCCCAGATCAAAACCAACAAAATTTAAAAACAAATAATACAAAAGGACTTTTCTAACAACAGGTTATAACTCCAGGCTTGCAGCATGCTGCAGCTTGAAGGAGAAGAGAGACAGAACAAACATATGCCTTGATGCAACAAGTGAAACAACCAACTAAGAAATTTATTGGGTTTTTTGAAATGAACTACTGAAATGCAGGACGTTATCTGCATTACATGCACATTTTAACAAGCGCGCATGCACTTACTATTTCCACCTATGCTCTTCTTCCCACCCAGAAAAAAACAGAACACATCAAGAACAAGGCACAAAACCTGCACATTTCTGACCAAAAACTTTCCTGCAGAGTGTGCTGGTACAGATGGAGAAACTCGTACCATCAGAGTGAGCTGCATGCTGCTACGCTGGACAACACTGGTATTAGAAGAATTAATCATTCATACATCAACAATTGGTTCTTTCATCTCCCTGGCTTTCTCAGACCAGACCATTAAGTATTTTTTTTCCAGCTCCTGATCCTGTTACACTCCAATTTCTCAGCTGCATGTAGCAAAGACAGCTGAATAACATTCATATTTCCAGAATGTGTCTAATTAAAAGAAATAATCTTAACCAGAGAGGGAGCCTATTTGCTTCTATGGGCTTCATAACTTTGCCAGTGCCAAGAACTGACTATACATAAAACTCTGTAATAAAAAACACAATCGAATAAGCTATGAAGAAAATGTGGAAGGCAAATTGAAGTACACCGAAGTCCCTCCTTCTGGCTTTCTACCAAAGGCTGTCCATGTAAACTAATCCATGCGATAGCTGACCTTTTACCAAGTAAAGTTTTAGGGCTAAATACCTCTGCTAATCAAAAACTAGATTACACGTATACATTAAACTACATCTTTAAAATTAAGCTGCATTCTGGTTTGCCCAAACAGCAGCACATTCAGTCATTACTAAACCAACGGGAATATGGCTTTTGTGACTATCACTGCAGCGATAGACAGGGAGAGGCAAAGAAGATACTCATGGTTTCACAGGGCAGTGCCTCATCATGACAGCAGTAGGGCAAGAAAAAGTCGCTGGAAGAGAAGGTTGTCACGGGAAACATTTCTCCCACTTTTACGGCTGCCTGGGTTTGTCCTTTCTATTCCCAGCACCGCAGAGGCCTGGCAGGTGACGCGGGGACTGCGCTGCCCGCCCTACGAAGGGGAACCCTTCCCTGGGCCACAGCCGAACCCCGAGATCTGTGACACCCCCAACCAACCCCGGGCCCCGGCGGGGCGGGCGAGTGTAACGCCATCTCGCCCCACCCTGCGCGGAGTCCCGACCCGGGACCAGGACCCGCGCCCGGCCGGGGACGCGGTGGGGAAAGGGGGGATGCTCCAACCCTGCCCGGAAGGGTCCCCCACTCCTCTCCCCAGGAACAGGATGGACTCTGGAGGGCAAACCCCGCGCAGATGGACCGCGACACCCCCGTGAGCCCCAAGGGGAGGGCGCGGGGACCAAACCGGGCCCCGGTGTCCGGGCGGCGGAACCGGCCAGACCGGCCCCACCCGCGGGGCAGAGCCCGGGGCAGAGCCCAGGGCAGAGCGGNCCGGGCCCGCCGAGGCACAGCCCCATCGCCGCCGGCGGGGCCGCCGCGCTCCTCCTCCTCCTCTCCCGCCGCCGCCGCGCAGCCGCCGGGCCCGCTCCGCGCACTCGCCCAGGCGGCAGCGCCGCAGCCTCCGCGGCAGCGGCACCGCAGCAATAGCAATAGCAGTAGCAGTAGCAGCAGCAGCCGCCCCGGGCGGCCCCCGCTAACCGGTTCCGGTTCAAGCGGGCGGTGACGCCTCCCGTCAGGCGTGCGGCGAGAGCGGCGGCCGGCGCCGTGCCCGCTCCCGGTGCGGGTGGAAGGGCTGGCCNCTGCGCAGCTTGGGGCTGGAGGAGACGCAGCAGGAGGTGGTGTTCCCCATCTTCTCGGTCCGGCCCCGGCCCGGCTCGGCAGGCGGCTAGGGGCGGCCGGTCAGCAGGGGCGACGGGAAGCCATGGGNGCCCGCTCCGCGCACTCGCCCAGGCGGCAGCGCCGCAGCCTCCGCGGCAGCGGCACCGCAGCAATAGCAATAGCAGTAGCAGTAGCAGCAGCAGCCGCCCCGGGCGGCCCCCGCTAACCGGTTCCGGTTCAAGCGGGCGGTGACGCCTCCCGTCAGGCGTGCGGCGAGAGCGGCGGCCGGCGCCGTGCCCGCTCCCGGTGCGGGTGGAAGGGCTGGCCCGGCAGGCGGTGAGGGGCCGAGCGCGGGGCTGCAGCCGGCGAAGGCAGCGCTTGGACTGCGGGCGGCCCCGGCAGCCTGCGCTCCGCTGTGTTGGCAGCGGATGGTGGCCCTGGTGATGCTCTGGCCCGGTGTGCAGCCGAGCCGCGGGAAAATGAACCGGGGAGTGTGGGGTGGGGGGGTTGGTCTCCACGCAGCTTCTCAACCTCGTGGGAACCCGGAGTGTCGGCCAGCATCTTCTCCCCTTGGCCTCTAGTGGAGGCCTCAAGGGCACAGTGGCCAAACCCGCAGTGGACACACCACCGAACCCAGGACATTTTCACTCATGTTTGTTAGGTTTTTCAAGAATGCATGAATTCTTTGAGAACTTGATAAGAACTCTTTTGGACTGGAGGTGTCAAAGGTTGCTGGCCAAAGAGGAAGGAGGGTGTGTAACTTGTCCCCATTTACCAATTTCCCTCTATTTCGAGCTTTCCCAGTCAAAATCCACTTTTTTTTTTTTTTTTGTATCAGCCTAATGCCAAAGATGGGGGTTGTGCATGGTTTTCATTAGGGTGTTTGGTGGGGTTTTTTTTCATTTTTCAAGTCTCTGTCATCTAAGCAAATCGCATGACTGCTGGAGGTCTGAGTCAGGGTAGTTGAATGGTTACGCTGATCATTTGATAACAGGAAAACACATCTATGTGCTTATAAAAAGTGCTTTGACTTACAACCCCATGTGCATGTTACTCCACCAGGCATCTCATGATGTCTTCATAAGATCTGCTCAAGTCAGATGATTACTTGAAAGACTTCCAAGTTTTCATCCTACTTTGTTTTTCAGATCGCACATTTCCCAGAAAAATTAATTTTTAATTTTCAACTATCTTTGAACGTTTATTTGATGCAAATGGTACCCTACCAAGGTGCAAAGAACAAGAAAGAAAACGAATGGTGGTTTTTTAAAATGTTTTCTGTACCTAACTTTGTGACGTTCCCCAGGCATGGGCAGGCAGCAGTTTGTGAGTTATATTGTCCCTTTGTGTTTGAGTAACTCCGGAGGAATAAGAATCCGTTTGGTGTCTTTTGTGTATTGGTGTCTGCAGTAGCTTGCATCCAAACAAAAGGAAATATATAATGGTGCTCTGATTTAGAAATGTGACCTTATAGGATGTCCTGCTACCTAGCACTTTCCACCGCCACGTAGGTTGTTGCTTGCTGAGGGTACCTTGGCTCCTCCTTCCAGCACAACCCACTCTACTGCCATCAGGGGAGCCTCCTCCCAGCTTGGTCCTCTCCTCACACCAGGCCCAGTTTAAATCTGATTAAATCTCAAATGGCCATAAGCAGTGATCAACAAATTTCAAACGCAAATTTGTAAGAATCAAGTCATCTTAGTGTATGTACAATAGAAGAATAAAATGTTAATTAAATGCTTCACTTACCACATCTCACAGGAGGACCTCAACAGAGCTAGAGAGACCTCTGTGGAAGGATTATCTGCTTGCTGCCTGCCATGGCTCCTTGCCCTGCCCTGTTAAATACTGCCTTCCTGTAGAAATTGGGTACACTTACCCATTTATGGCCGTTTTGACCTGTAGTGTCCCAGCTTGACTACCTCTGGGGTGCCAGTGCCATTGTCTTTTAAATACAGGCTTGGGTAATGTCAATTGGGAAGCCATTGTGTCACCTTGCCATACTGTACCAACCCCACTATGTTTTTTAGGCAAACAGCAAACATTTCATAACCCCTAATTACTTAGAATCTTTTTAACAGCTCTAAATCTATTGTAGAAAGTCCTTAGTTAAATCTTGCAATTTGGACATATACCAGCTTTGAAATGAAGCGGGCAATGACATCATGATGGAGATGGGTTAATTGGGTTAATATCTCTAAGTAGATAAGCAGAGCTTAAAAAGACATGTTTTCTTCATTAAAAATAGATGATTTAAACTTTGGTCTATAGTTAAAGCTAATATTCTGAAAGTAAACATTTCAAATGTTTTTAAAATATAAAGTGTAAAACTTGTGATCATCAGTTGTGACCGTGTAACCACCGTGTAACTACCTATTATTTTACATGCAGTCTTTTGTTCTGAATCCTTCATGTACCTTTATTTCTCCTCCTTTTACCCTAAGAGCTTGCTGAAGTACTTTATAATGACAAAGGTGCTACAATACACATTTAAAGGTAAAGTCAAAGAAAGACCTACGCTGCTCTAGGGTAATGGTCTCCTGCTGGTATCTAAGAGCTGAGAAAAATACACAGGTGAATTTATGTCAGGAAAGCATATCTGGTTGTCAATTATGATTACTTCATTTCAGCTATATCAAGTGTATGATGCAAATGTAACGGCATTATTTGATAAATATTGGTACAGTAAAGCAAGAACAGTTCGCTCTACCTTACTGACACATTTAGATGTCACATCTGTCACAAGAAGATCTTTGGTGTCTTTCTTTGATTAGAGAATATTCTATTCTTGAGGTTGAAGATGGCATATTTTAATGGGTTTACCCCCCTGAGCAGCTTCATGCATCAGCTGAGGAGCACCATAAAGATCCTTAAAATAATGCCAGGCCTTTTGAGATCGGTCAGCACTGAGGTACCTGTGTTTACAAAGGTCTTATTCCTGCACAAAGTTATTTTTAAATACGTAGCATCTCCACTATAGATAATAAATTTTAATAGGTTAAATATTAATAATGTGACGTGACCCATTAAAGTTTTGTGCTTGCAAACTTGCTGGAGTACTGTTGAAAAATTTAAGTGTTTTGAACCAGCCGGTGGAGGTCACTGTTTTGTCTAGATAAGATTTTTTATATATTTTGAGCAGATATTAATACAAAACTACATCCTGCTTGCAAACCTGAATATATGGGAAGAACAGTTTAAAATAAAAATCCTTAAGATAAGTGACGGGTGACAACCAGATCTTTTGATTTTGCTTCTTTCAAACAGTTGGAGACATTTGTGACACACAATACCTTCCCCACATCGCCATCTAATGTTTAATAAGAGTCCTACAAGCGATTGGGGCATACATTTGCTCTAAAATGCCATATTGTCAAATTTGTCACGGAGCTAATCATTGGGTGGAGTTTAAGCAAAAGCTTAAAATGGACATTCCGATGTAAAAAATGATCTGACTGGTCAACTGAGTCATACCCCAAACCCTTGATTGTAATAACTAGCTTTTTTTACTATAATATTAAATTCCAAATCAGCTAAAACCATAGCAATGAACACACCTGAGGAACGTTAATTATTATCCCTCTGATAATTCTATTTGTTATTACTTACGTTTATTGTTACAAGCCTAAGTTCAGCAACAGTAAAAGACTTTCTTCCTCAAGGTGAGTTCAGGACGCATCATACTCGATTCTGATGCAGCCGGCACAGCAAAGCCTTTCGCCGTGCTCCTGAAGAGAATGCATTTGTGGATCATGTCTTAGATTCCCACCTTTGTGGATCTGGAGGGACCAATCCTGTGGCAGGTTTCCCTTTTACTTAAGGTATTGATTCTTCTAGGATTAAAGCAGTCTTTTCTGTCTTGGAGGGAAAAATCCAGTGCTTGCCAAAAAACATCCTTTCAGCCTTGTCACAAGTTGCCTGAAGCCTTTTCTCTGCCTGCCCCGACCACCGTCCTGAGATATTTGGGGGTTTCTGTGGTACTTAGCAGGCAGCTGCAGCTACCATTCACAGGAAAGACATCGAGACCTAACAAGGGGTATGTAGGAGATGGCAGTTATGGCTCAGGGTCACCTGGCTTAAAAACACTCAAATGGTATCAGCGAAATTAGTCTTTTGGTGAACGACACTCTTATTTCTCAGAAAGCAAGTACTTTATTTGAATCAGAGAGAAACACGTAGAGAGTAAATCAAGGAAGATAAAGGGAGAAACTTGGCATGTATTTAACTTCAGCGCATAAATGAGGCTATTAATCTCATGCTAGCCAATGAAGAGATACTATTCTCAGCAATAATTCAGAGCACAAAGGCAAGGTCCTGCTCTGAAGTGCAGGGCAACTGGAGGACCCCATCTATTTTCATTTCCTATAGAGGAGGAAATAGGTGATTCAAGAATGAAAGTGATACACCAGACAGCAGGTGTTAGAACATTTCCCTAAATGTACATACCCCAGATAAATTTTGATGTATTTATTTATTTATTTTAATTATTGCCATATTATTCACCAGCTTGAAATCACTGCAGGAAGAGGCAGTTTCCCCTCAATTGGGAAAAAGATGTTCATTGTTTTAGGTGAAACACTTCAAGAACAACTTTACTGAAATATTTATATATATCTAAACCATTCATTAGACTTTTTCATTTCTTCAGGGATAGAACAGGATAAGATCTGCACTTGGAGGCAGCCAGCAACCCACGCATTGTTCATATGAGGGAAGATCACCCATAGAGCAGAGATCTGCAATGGGAATTGGGAGGGGAAGAGTCAGCTTAGCAAATTGTACCTTGTCTGCTCTTGCATCGTGGAGGAAGGCTCCAGCAATGGGATTTAACCAGCTGGGTGGAATTTGATTGGATTAGCTTTGGCAGAGTTTCACATACTCTTAATACATCAGTGAATGGAGTAAGTATATTGGAAAGCTACTGGGGAAAACCAACACTGCCCCTGATACTACTGTCAGAGGCAGACAGAGCACAATCCCATACAGTCTCTCTTGGTGTTTTTCTCTCTTCATTGTCTCCCTGTTAGTTTTTTTGTGCCAGTGCGTGTCTTCTCATATCAGGATTGGCTGCCTTGCCTTGGTCTGAGATCTTGGCACATGAAGAGCAGTAATTACCCAATACTATGGCTTGATATCTACGAGCAAGGGTGGGAGTGCCCCCTTCTTGAACAATAAAACCTGTTGTAGAGAAAAGCCTAACTAAACAAAACAAAATAATGTGTAAAACCAGGCAGTGCTGCCACAAAGCACTTTGCCAACTGGAGAGTCTCTGTAGAATATGAATAAGAGCCTACTGTGTTTTAGTCCTTTCTGCTTGTGAAAGATCCTATTCTATCAAGAGGTATCTGTTAATCCATTCTGGTTTCGTACAAGACCAGGCAAATGCAACTTCTTTAGTTTCAGTGAAGCTACTCCTAGTTTGCACTAAGAATGAGACCTGAACCAGGCGCAGCAATTTGGGATAGCATGTTCAGACAGAACTGTTCTTTTGAAAATTCATCTTAAGAAAATACCCCCCCCCACACACACACACACACTTTTAGCCAACTCCCAATACTTGGCAATTTTGAGTATCAGTTGTGGCAGCTCCCAGTTAGAAAAATCTATGTGTAGTATGAGTGTACAAGTCCTGTATCAGAATCCTAGCTCACCAGAAAAGCAAGTGTCTGTACACACAGGTGCTCAGGCTGACTCTTCTATATGAAGAACAGCATCAGGGAAGTTTATTATTTTAGCTTACAGCATCCTAGAAGACTGCCCTTATTAGCTAGAATAAGAGAGGGCTTTGTCAGAAGAATAGTTTTGGAGAAAAGTTAAAGGTTTCAGAGACAGGGAATCAAGCTAAATATGGTAAACTGTACAGACATCTCAAAAACTGTTCCTGTGAAACATGTTCTCAAACTGAGTAAAGTTCTGCTAAGCATTAACATCTACAATAGAGTGAAAATAGACTTTCCTCAGTTAATTTTCAAATCAAGAGGTGAAATGAAAAAGTGAGGAAATTCTCAGTATGAAAATTAAAGCTCTTAAGGGTCCAAGTTGTCAAGAGAGAAGTGTTCAGGCACAAACCTTGTTGATTTTTAGCAAGGTACTACAATTGTAAATACCTGCAGGAACTCATTTAGTACTGCAGAGGGACCAAAAATCACCCCTCTCAAGACAAATCCCCTAAGTATTTGTGTATATGCCTGGAAAATAAAGAAAATGGAAATACAGGTCTTAGAGGTAAAGACCCATAAATTAATTAAATCACTTAACAAAGGAACAGCAGATATATAATTTTGAGTGCATAGTTCTTAAAGATTTTGTTCCGCTTCCCCAGGTCCTACATGGTATTAGGCAGTACCTCCTTTCCTTTGAAAAATAATGTAGGATTGAAAACTATGGACCTAGATGGGCCAAAAGTTTTCCTTTGTTTTCTATTTGAACGCTGAATTGCATCCACTCTCAATGGGCACTGGTATCAATGGCCTTTAAGGCAGAAAGGCTGGCCTACAAAAGTAATAGAAACTTTTACCTCTATGATTTCTAAAGTTCTTTCCCTTTCAATGAAAAAGTAGCCAGGACATAAGCAAGCCTACTGAATTAAAACTGAGGCTTCCATATTAACATTTTAAATTTCCCCTCAAATATAGCAAAAGCTGGCACAATTGTTTGGCAAACAAAAAAAAAAAGGAAGGAAAGGCTTTCTCCCTGAACG
This sequence comes from Nycticryphes semicollaris, assembly GCA_013400055.1. Classification (NCBI taxonomy): domain Eukaryota; kingdom Metazoa; phylum Chordata; class Aves; order Charadriiformes; family Rostratulidae; genus Nycticryphes; species Nycticryphes semicollaris. The sequence goes on along the minus strand of VXBJ01006458.1, from coordinate 3,220,041 downwards.
AGGTGAAGCTCGCTTTATTTTTGCTTCAGTTGCTATCAGCAAGCCTTCAGTCAGACACATCGTAAGCGATCTGAAGGGAAAGCCTGAACTCCTTCTGCTTTTTCACTTACCACATTTTAAACTATATAATCACAGAGATAGCAGCGCTGCTGGCTTCGAGAATAACCACCCGCTGATGTGCACACAGTCAAGGAACCCACATTCAGTTTTCTGCTCCACTGCAGTCTGTGCAAGGCTTTCGGGAGCTCCTTCATCCCTGTTTCTCATGTCTTTTTCAGTGAAATGGGAATAATACAATCTCACTGTATCAAAGGGTATTTTTGAGACTAAAATGTTTAAAATGACAAGTTGCTCATGTGTTATAGAAAAGGGGACGACGTAAAATGGCTAGATTACGCTTAATCTTAGTTATTCCACCCTATCATTGTACTTCAGATGTTCAGGCTACCATGGCTTGATGCAGACAGTGCCTGTACCTGTCATTAAGTGTGAAACAAATGCTGTAATGCATTTTGCCACTTGTGCAGCTTGTTAACTTGGCTGTCATCATCCCCCAAAGAAGCAGGTACATCAGCTGATAGAAGAAATGCCAACGTAAGAATAGTGAGTCCATAGGTTAAAAAAAGTCATCTTTTCTCTATAAATAGAGTCAGTATAAATCACCAGTCTGCAAAATGGGCCTGGGAAAATTAGTCACTGACCTACAAACACTTCCCACTGGGTGTCCATGAATCCATTTCACACAGTTAAAAGTGACAAGAACTAAAGCAGATAAAGAAGCAGGACCATAGAGTAAAATAAATAATAAAGGGTCTTAGCAAACATGAAAATAAAAACAAGTAATAAAAATACATTAATACTATTGTGCAATTATTCTAAATAGTTAAAAGACAGAATTACTCATTTAATGGCTTGGGGTTTTTAAAGATAAATAGAGGAATACTTTTAAAACTCTTAATGAGGAAACGGTTATACATTTTCACCTGCAGTCCTTGTGGCAGCTCTGGAATTTTAGCAGCTGGCCAGCCAGAAGGCCTCCTGATCTGCCATTGGTTAAACAGGGAACTCAGTACAGCAATTTCCACAGAAAACCACTGACTAACATCGGGAAGAATCTAGTAAATTTGAATTATACTTCAAATTAAAAAGAATATAGTTAATGCAGACACTCATCTCAAATAAGGATCTAGCTTGCTGTTTCTTCCAAGTCATGCTACCCTTCTCTGCTGGCAATCTTCAGCCAACACTTTACAAAATTGTCCTGTGCTGATAGGCAACTCTCATTCATAAAATACCCCTTGGCGACTGCTACAGGAAATAAAATATGTGCATTAGAAGAGGCATTTTCTTAGGCCCAGTTCACTGCATCACCAGGTTTATTGCAGCATAATTTTGTTGTGCTCATGAGTCCGATAGTCTTTAAGAAAAGCCCACCTGACTAAACTGGTGATGAGTGTCCCTTTATTTTAAAACTACTCAATTGGAAAGGCTTTAGAGACACCAGACTTTTACGTTCCAGGAACTTTGAACTGTCATGTATTATGACAATTTACCAAGTTCTAATAAATAGCATCGAATGAATCACAGAATCATAGATTGGGTTGGGTTGGAAGGGACCTTAAAGATCATCTTGCTCCAACCCTTCTGCCGTGGGAAGGGAACATAATGAAAGCATATTATAAAAGATGAGTATGAATTGCAGCCCTCCTAGATACACTTGGTTCCAAAATGAGAAGACAGAGCTCCCCAAACTCATGTTTTAAAAACAGAGAGGTATCTTAAATAGTACAGGACAGAATACCTGTCTATAAGCATATGCACATTTTATTCAAATTTAATTATCAAACTTACAAAATAGCAGCAAGATCTTTTTAATAAATAGCAAAAAGCACAATAAAAAGACTTTCTTTTGTTTCTGCAATCTCTGGTTTAAAATAATTTCTAATACTGGGTAAATTACATGAATTGCGAAATTTGGTACAAGATGCAGACGCAAAATTATTTCCTCAGAGCGCTTAGGCAACAATCAAGGTCAGATGTTTGCAGCTGCCCCTTAAAGCTTTTAAGCTAATGAAATCCTGTCTTTGGACTTCATTTCTGTGTTTAAGTTATACAAAGTCTCTATCCTCAGCCTTCATTGTCTTTGTCCATAACAAAGTTGCTAAAGATACATCTCACTGATTAAGTACAGGGATTTATCCATCATGATAATATGGTATTTTCTCTGAGCCTCTTAACCAATCTCATAATTTCCCCAGCTGTCCAGACTGAGAGATGTTAAGGATTCACAACTGGTATGGGACTGCCTACATAGCTAAAATAAGCGTCTTGGTGGTGGCTAATATTTCTCATCAAATACGTGTTGGCAAAATGTTGAAGTTGAGGATAAATCATGCTGCTGGCCACAGTGTAGCCAAGATAAGGAGAAAAAATTATACATTCAAGTAATGCAAAATACATTTTCTATCATTCATCTCGAGTGTTAGGACTCATAGACTCTTTGAGGTTGATCTATACCTTTAATCACACATAACGCCATCGACAAGAAATTAAAAAAAAAGCAACCTCAGAAATAACTTAAAGTGCAAACACCAAGTTAACTGTCTCACTGCAAGTGCTCACTCCCCCAAATACCCTGCTTTTATACGTGCTTACACTTAATGTACAATCTGCAGATGCCACTGAGGCCATAAATGTGTCAGGGAGCCTGTGGAATTCTGCCTCACTAAAAACTGTACGCTAGGGTCAGTCAACAGGGAGATTCTTAACACCAGCAAGACTTAGCTTGAGTAGCTATTCACTCCTTTGTCCCCACACTATCCATCACTGCTCAGTTTTAGCATGTCTGTATTTATTCAGAACATTCATTCTTCTCATAGAGGATAGGTCATCTTGTAAAGAGTGTATTTTCACCGACACTGCATCAAATCACTCGGGCTCAATGACAGCAGCACTCGCAGGTATCTAAGAGAGTCGTTTCAGAGAGGAACCACCCTGAACGGTTATAAAACTGGTTGTCCCGATTTCCCGCATTTGTGATCATGTCTGCTCCCCTCTGGCAACGTTATTATTTGTGTGGCCATATAGGAAGCTTTGTCAGGAGCCTGTTCTGATTGAAGCTGAATCAGCCAAAAAAGTTTTCAGCCCATTTCTAGCCCGGTTTACCAAGTAGTTGTGCTGACATTATTAATAGCTCAAGAGAAGCAGCAGAAATTGGTGACTGGGGAAAGATAGGACTTTTTCTGGGTCACAGTCTCACTCAAAGGGCTTAAGTGACTGAGGCAGCAGCCTAAATTTGGGAATCATGTCCGAGAGCAAACGTATTCTCATCAGTCCTCTCTTTTTATCACTACTTCCAGACTGCCACTTCCTTTTCCAGGACGTCCAAGGTGCTGAAATAAAAGCAGGACAGTATTTTTAATCAAGTGATTTTGACTAGTGCCAGACAACTTCAGCAGTTGACTTGAAATCTTCCACTGTGCCATCTTCTCTATGTTGGATATATTATTTGTTCCACTTCAAGAACCTGGAACCTCACCAAGCCTTGTTGAGCACAGACTAAGAATCAGCAATATAAAATATGGACACTGAAACAAGCAGTTTTTTTACCAATCCTGTTATCTTTATCTATCATGCCGAAAATCATAATTTTGAATGATCTCATTCCACAAGCAGAGCTTCTGGACTTCGGCACGTGTAATTTCGAAAACATATTTTTAAGTAAAAGATGCAATGCTTTCTGCTGTGTTGAAGGAAAATTAGAATCATAATGTTCTTTCAGAGAAGGAGTTACATGTTTTTGACAAAAGTTCAGCTGAAAATGAGAGGCTATGTATCCAAGCAAAACTTAATCTCTTTTCATGCCATTCTGCGGAAAGCTACTGCACAATCACCCACGCGCTCCAGCTCACTATCCGTTAGACAAGCGGGAATTGCAAGCTACTGGCTGCTTCTTCCCAAGTTGTGATGTCATCATAGTCTCAACTTAGAGTAGAAATCTACTTGATAGAAAGTAGATAGAAATCTACTTGAGCACTAGAGGAGATAACGTCCTTCTCAATCTTCTGCCTTGCATCACCTGGCTGATCCCTACACAAACCCAACAAAAATATATTACATGAGGAAATAACCAATCATAATAAATTCAAGGTGATTTTCCCTTTGAGGATGGACCTACAAACACAAAGCTCTCTCTCAATTCTTACTAATGCCTTTGAGATGATACAGTATTATTTTTTATTAGAAGTGTTGGCACGAGAATCCTAGAAAACTAGTTTTTAGACACTCATACAACAAGCATATCCTGGAAAAAGTAAACCTTCGCTTCCTTGCAGTTGTCTCCAAGTTTACTGAATTCTACCTTGAAGAAGAGAAAAATCACTCCTTCAATTCTTGAACTCCGTATTAAGAGTGGGCAGTTCTAGTTCCGGGCATTTTTGAGATCAGGATACTTGCATATTGTTCCAAGTATCTCATTAATACTTTTACTTAGAAAAAGAATATATATATGGGACTTCCCCTGGAAATGCTTTTATGGGCAGAGGTTTTTCAGGTTTTGTCCAAGATTTCTATACCCAGATATGTCCACATCAGACTACTGTGTTGTCCATGTCATCTGTCTATCACTTCTACATGCGTTTTTCCACATTTCCTTCAAGGTTTCACAGCATTGTACATGCTCAGTATTCACAGCTGTGTAGAACAAGTACACGTGCTTTTCCTTGCTCACGAGATCTGGGAAATCCTCTCTGTCAAGACTCTCCAACTATTCTTTTCATTTTACACAGGAGGGAAACAGGCTCTCATCAATCCTCTATTTTATTCAGTTTAGCATCATTCACATATTTGAAGCTTCTCTCACCCACAGTACTCACAGCTCTGAGTAATGGCTATCTCAGTTACCATACCCTGTATACACATAGAAAATGATGAAGACCAAGAAAAGTAGAGTTTAAGAAAACGGTCAAAAAGATATTGGGAAAAGAAAAAAATAAAGAATAAACCTGTCCGTCCTCAGCACAACTTTAGAATATATACACATAACTTAATAAAGAAACAAATCCTGCTTTCACAGTCAAGTTCCTGCTGTGGAATTTAGAAGCCACATAAGGCACACACTGGCCAACAGCCCTGGGACACAATTCCCAACATCAGGATCCCCCATCCTTGCATACGCACAGGAGCCTACCACCTCCTGTCTTCATTCAGTTTTTAGGGTAGATCTCTGGGGAACACAAAGTTCACATCAGACGTTAACCTCGCCTCATTTGTGTAAATGAGCTCTCAAGTGAAAATAAAAAAGATTGAATCATTCTCCTATAAACTAAAAAAGCATTTTTTTATCAATAAGGGATAGAATGCAAGCCCACAAAACCTTATCTGACTAGAACACCACGTGGCCTGAATAAACACAAAAGCCAGTGCTCTAGTAAGGCCTGAAACAGAAAAGCGTTGCACAACTTGGATTAACATTTTTCACATGATATCCATATATAGATGTGGGACTAACAGCAGAACACTGTTTTCAGCTCAAGCTTCTTCACCTAAAGACGTGCTGCCTTCTCTAGCCACCAAACTCAGCCGTGCTATTGACAAAATCTTCTTTGCAAGACTGTTTGTCTCCAAGCATTACACAGGAAGCTTACGCAACAACCTATGGTTTCAGAATTTCACTACTGATGCAGCATTTAGAGCTTATTCATGATCCATCCAAGAACTTGTTGGATATAGTAAAAATAGGAATTAGGTTACAGGTGCACAGATCTGAGATTCTGAAATCACAGAAGTAAACATCATGATGAGATGCATAAATGCCATTAAGCATTATCAATACACATTTACACTAAGCGCTTGCTTCAATTCCCAGCAATTAATGAATGTAGCACGGAGAAGTGCATACAAGATGTTCTGTTCTGCTCAATCACATAATTTGAAGTTATCTGAATTAGCACAGCCCAATTCTTTCATCAAATATCCAAGGAAAATATAGGAATTGTCATAACAGAGCAGGCACTGTAACCACCCACCTTCACTTCCTTCATTATGGACCCAAGTGGCGTTCATGGTATCAAACTAGTTTCCAACAAAAGGGTACCCTCCTTCGCCTCATTTTATACTTCCCAGAGTTAACTTTTATGAAAAGCCATGAACCAGACAGCATCTTCATCACATATTTAATGTTGTTATAGCCATTCTGGGGTTTCATTCCCCTGGGCTGTCAAGTCAGAAGACTTCATTGGCATAGTATGCTCAGTTTAGGGCTTCTTGTGTGGGTTTTTTGTTTGTTTTGCCCTTTTTTTTTAAAAATAAAAGAAATTAAACATTATTCCATCACAAACCAAGTATTTTTAAGCAGCAATAGCAGGATACAGCTGCCTTTGTCACTAACCAATTTCCTTATTATATAATAAAGGGAAAAACATTGCTGAAGAAAGAACTGAGATGCTGATGGGTTGCCAGCAGGGACTAACTCAGGGTCTGTGGGATTTTCTGAGTGAGGAGGAGTGTATGTACCTCTCTGTCTTTGGCAACTAAAGAGCTCAGATTTGTAACCCTTTATACCACTGTTAGCTCCACCACTGATATTACAGAGTATCCTGGAGCCCTATATATATACACTGCACATATGTGCTGGAATCCTATTGTGTAATTTACCTGTATGGACCAAAATAACACCCTTTTTCAGTGAAAACTTCTACAACAGTCTATTTCAACAGGCTAATCCATATTTTTGTATCCATATGTACTGACCATCATCAACTAAAAGACTTTGCTATCCTACCTACTAATGCAAATCAATTTAATTCCCATCTGTCAGATTGCATAAGTAAACAGAAAGGGGAGGTGCACAGGATAACACACAGAAACTGCAAGATCATAAGATCATTCCATTCCAGATGGGATTGAATAGGTCATTGACATTCAGAATTGTAAAGGCAAGATATTGTAAAGGCTTTGTAAATCAAGATTTGTGTGTGTGTGTGTGAGATACTGGTAGGACTGAAAGCATACACTTAAATGCAGGATAACAAATAGGTTTCTGTCTACACAGAGAAGTAATCACACATGTCCTAAAGCTGCCAGCATCAGTGACAAGTGGTACTGCAAATGAAGACAAAAATAACTTCAAACACTTTCAGATCTGCACTGATTATTAATTTATGTTCTTCATCTGAATAACATAACTTTTGAAGTTGACATCTGGAATCCAAATAAACTAAATAACTGCGTAAATTAGACTAGAGATATAGGTTGGGGAATTTTATTGCAATGTACAGTTTGTACATTCTACAACGTTCAATTTTAAACCTTCCTTCCCTAATAAAACAACAACAACAACAAAAAAGTATCTTGTGAAGAGTTTAGGAGTTTTACTGTGAGAATGTTTCACAGGTAACAAATAATTCTCATTTACGTTCCATTGCTGCCAATTAACTTACTGACAAAAATCCAACACAAAATAGCTTGACAACACTTTAGGATCTTCTCCTGGGATTGTGTGTTTTCCATTCCAAATGAACACGTGATTCATTCTCAAGAGTCACAGAGACACACATTGGTTAGTCAAAGCCCTGTCTGCATTCTTATGCAATTGTCCAACTCTGTAAGTATCCATAAAACATTTCGAGAATATATTCAAAAGGTTAAGAACTACTCAGAAAGAATTAAATTTTTACTACAACATGGGTTATGCTAAATAAGGTACAATACACCAGCTGATAAGGAAGACTAATGAAAAGACAAATCAAATAATCATTATCTAGTATCGATTAGTCACAGATAACTTTGTACTTTAGACTTATGAAAGTATTTATATCCACATTTAGCAAGGTAGAAAAATTACTGAGGACAGGAGGAGCTATTTGACTAAACATACAGCAACATGGTCAGATCTAAAGAAAGACTTCACTGTCAAAAACAAGGTATGAATGAGTTTAGATATCTCAGTTCTTGATGAAAAGCTCCTGCCACAACTACAGTTTAGCTCCCATTAACAGCTAGTTTTTCCAGTCCTCACAGGGCTTCTTACATTCATCCTAACCAGAATCCAGAATGCAGGCCTAATACCATTAGAGGTCTCAACTTCAATTTTGCGAAATCTACCTCATACTTTCAAATCAAACTTGACATATGAAGCCAATAAAGCTATTACTACCCTTTAAAATTAACCTAATCTACACTTGGGATGTTTATAGACCATCTTCTGTGGCAGAGAATTGGGATCCCTCTCCCAGATGTGTGGGACCCACATTCAATTCTTCCTCTGCCCAAGAGCATTCAACCTCACCTCTCCTGGGAGGAGCCTTTAAGGACCGTGCTAGTCAGGGTCTGTTGTCTGAACACCACTGTTTGGACAACACAGCCTCCACTTCCTTACTGTAGCTGTTCCTCTCAGAATTTTTTCTTCAAGATAAAAGTTGATCTGTCTTGAGAAAGGTCAGGGATTTAGAACCTTGGTGTTAGGTATATCTCAACTTTAAGCTATTGAAAAGTCAACTTTACTCTTCCTAGCTCTTCTATCCTGCTTGTGTGTTCAGTGAAAGGAAAGGGATTTCATCAATGGCGAGTAATTCCACCCTCAGAGAGTTTTGGACTGCAGTGTGGAAACACTGCCTATCACACTGAAACAGAGAATTAGACTACAGAGGAATACCTAGATTTTAGATGACCAAGCAATTAACAAACTTGTCCAGGAGTCTGGAGAAAGCAGTCTTGAACTCTCCACATCTGCTTCTATAAATGTTTCTGAGTTTTAATAGAATCAGTGATGTATTGTGTATAGAGCTTGTGCGCATTGAGAGAAACAGTTACCATACTCACGACCAAGTATCTAGAGTTTAGACAGTCAACAGTTCACTGCACAATCTAATGCCTGGCCCTTAAGGTAACCTGACTGGCCCACAGTAGATTCAAAAAGGCCATTGTAGTTCTCTTGGGTATCAACGTGGGATGCTCTTTACGGTTTCTGCCCCTCTAGAGACTCTGCAATGATAAGGCACAAGGAAATCTGCCTCAGGTACCTACCGCCTTGGGGTTTTTTTTTGTTGTTGGGCAGGGATTGGTTGGTCGTTTTGGTGTGTTGGGGGGTTTTCTCCTTAGACAAGTAGCTTAAAAACAAAACAAAAAAGGACAATTTTAGTATAGCCAACTATATATAGTTGGTTCACTTGGAAAAGCTGCAGCCAGGTCCAGCCAGGCCTCCTGCTACAACTATTGACTGACATGAGCAAACAAAACCTGCTGATCTGAGCTTCCTGTCGCATACCAAGTATCACCTGGTCACATATCAGCTACGTTCCCAGGGGGGTTTTAATACATTTCATTTTGCATTAAATTGGTAAAGATTCAAAGCAGATGACTTCATCAGGATTATAATCTTTAATCACATTTAAAATGTATTTAGTCATTATGCTTATGAAAAGATTTTATTCGATGGATCTATTTCCTTATCAAGTATGTATTTTAAAACCAAGCTGCTGTTTTTACACCACTTCTCCAGATTACTGCAAAGTTAATGTTTTATTTTAATAGGATTATTTTTATATCAGCAATTCCATTAAGTGTTTAAGTTCCACTCACTTTACTGGGCATCTCTCCAAGATCCCAGATAACTAATCTCTAAAAAGTGACCTACATATTTAACCATTGTGCCCGCTCACAAGGGACTCTATTTGACTTATTTTCTTTTTGATCTACACACAATTTCTCTTGTGCAATTGCATAAATCATTATACATTAGTCAATTTTTTTTTTCTGTGTATGAAGATTTTTCCAAGAGTAATTCAGACAGATAAAATTTAGCACCCCAGAAGTAAGTTTATGTTGATGCTGTTACTCACGTTTTCCTCTGTCCTGAATTCAGTCTTTATGTTATGAAACTTTAGGGCACAGCTTTGATAATTTTGTTTAGGGGGGTACCCTCCTTGCTGGGAGGAAGCATTTCCTACCTCCGAATTTGAGCACGTACTTTTATTTTACCTTAGCACACGTGAAAAAGTTCTTTGACACCTCTGTAGCCATTCTCTTAATGTGAAGTGCCTACGAAAAAGTGTAACAAGTTCCATTGCGAAACGTGGAAACTCACAATCTTTCCAGAGAAAAATTCCCACTTGAATGTTGTTTCCTAGAGGCAGCTAGGCCAAACTCTGCTACAAGTGCCATCACTCTGAGAGAAGACTTTGAAAAACAAACGGAAAGGAGTTGATAGAAAGTGCCACTTTCAGAAATGAGAATAACTCGTTCCAGTTCCCTCGTATCTTGCTTCGGGCAAATGTGCAGTAGAGAGCAGAGGTTCTGTTGTCAGATATTTCTTAAGGAGATGTGGTACAACTGTGCCACTCTGAGATGGCTCTGACCTGAGGCCTGCAGGCTCTGCAGTTGAGCTGTTTCTCCTCTCCCCTCTTGTTTTCAAAGTTGGGCAGTGAGACCTCTGCTGTTAGTAGAAGAAAAGAGCTCAGCTGTGTTATGAGGGAAAAGTCCATTTCTGATCCTCAGAGCAGTAACAGCAGATGCAGGAGAACAAGCAAAAGACTTCAGCATCTCCGGTGGTAAAATACTGGCTGAAGAAATGCAGTAATTATTTCTTTCATTCTAGAAAGGGGAGGGGGAGTGCACTGGCAACAGAAGGGCTTTGTCTGCAAAATCAACTGATCTACTCAAACAGCAAGAGCTAACATTAAACGTTTGTTTGAGCAGAACATTTCTAAGCTCAGGAATGCTTCAGCCTATGGAAGAGATGCACAACCCCATCTAACATCAGCCAAACCAGTTATGCTGAAAACAGCTGGGACAGTAAATCAACTTGATAAGCTCTGCAGTCACACACTACAGTGAAAACAGATACCAACCTCTTCAGACTGTCTTAATGGCAACACAAACTCTAAGAACAGCTTTAAAACTGTGACAAAATTAATATTACCTTTACAACTAGAAATGGCATTACATTAGCAACTGATTTAACTGTTAATTAAAATATATAAACATTTTAAATGAACCTCTTACTCAATTACAACAATTCTGAAATCAGGTATCTTTTCAGTTTTCACAGTACAGACCCATTACCATATGGAAATTCATTTGTTGTTCTAGATCTTGAGATCACATCTCATGTACTTGGCCAATTCTCTTGAATTAGGAAAAAATTATTCTGTTCAGGTGCTCAGTTCAGGCTTCCTACGAGTTATGGAAAAACTACACTACACAGTCCTGTAGAACCTATGCAACCAGCCACAGGCAGACATGACTATGTGATGGAATACTATATATTCATGGTTGTAATGCAGAATTGAGCAATTTATTAGGAAAGTAAAATCTATCTAGCATGAAAAACTTATTTTCTTCATCACTATGCCCTTATCTTTTCCTATTTTCTGTATTCTCACTTTTTATCTCTCCCCCTCCTATTTCCATAATGATCTTTCCATATTCCTGGACTAAAACTACATTATTTCCTTTTCACTCCACACCATTATATTTCAAAAGATATCCAAGTTTTTTACTATATTTCATTTTTTGTGACCTACAAATAGTAACTACTGTGTTTCAATAGCAGTATTTGTAATATATTTTTTAAAGCATTTAGATAACATTCTATGATTATTAGAATTGATACAAAACAAGACTAAATAATTCTCATTTTATTTTTCATTTAAGGGGACTATTGGTCAGGAAGACTATAAATGGAAAATTTGTCAATGTGATTTTTTTTTTTCCCCTGTTAGGAAGCTATCAAACATTACTAACTACATATTAACATGGGAACGGCAGCAAAAATGAGTCTATGTTCTCAGTAACTGCAGAAAACCCCACCTCTCTGCTCCAGGATATAAGAAATTCTCTAGTTCTGTAACATCCTTTGGCTGCTTAATCAGTTTGGAGATAAAGTGCACACATTTATACTCCACAAGGTGTCACTCTAAAACAGCTGAGAAAAAGTCATGTAAATTCATTTCAAACTTAACCTTGGGTTAAGATCAGAAATGACTAGCATTTCAACTTTAACAGAACTCACTACCAGACGCTTTACTCAAAGCTATTGCACTGGAAGAGTACACACTGTAGGTATTTTTTCTTGTAAACAGTGTATTTCTTTTAATTATTTTTTACTTATTTGCCTAGCTGAAGTGTGCAAAGTTGTCATTAACCACTTCTTTCCCCTGTTAGGTCCAGCAAGTATTTTATCAGGGTACATTCCCTTGCCCCTTAGTCAACTGCTGTTGGCTTAGTGAAGGGGCAGAGAACAACTTCAGACCAAACAGCTTAGATCTGCAAGGCGTACGCTTTGCCTATAAACACATTTTCCTTTTTAATAAATGTGGTGTATTCCATAGAAATTTCAACATCCCCCCCGAACTACTAATAGTTGTCAGCAATAAAACCAGTGAGATTTCATTTTCTATGATTCACCTGCAATCAGAGAATTCATTCCCTGGGTTCTAACAGGAGAGAATACCAAGTAAATTTTCTTCTATCTAGCAAAGCTTCTCCTTTATTAAGTCCATACCTTCTTTGGTAAATAACCATTTCTTTTCACAAACCTTTGAGGGATCTTTGACACATCTATCAACCTCAATTGAAACAGACCATCAGGCTCAAAACATAGGATAAGAAATCAGACACAGACATGACTGCTTAGCTGTCATTTCACAGGAAACAAGATCAATATTTCAAGAAAAATAAAATCATTCATGAGAAAGGACACAGAATGTATGGAACTGATCTGCTGGCACGAGGAACATGGCTATAGGTTAACAGTTAACACAAGATACAATAGAAAATGGAAGCAACTTCAAAATGTTAATGCTTTTCATCCTGTGCTCAACACAGCAGAGCTCTGATACTTGCAAAAAACAAGTGGATTCTTACCAAAAAAAAAAATCAACTCCAAACCAGAACAAAACAAAAAAACCCATCCAACATGCAAATTGACATTACCTGCCTGCTTATGCTACTCTTAATTTCAAACACACTGTTCACTGTATCCTGACTTTTTTTCCTGTTTTCCTCTGGCAATATGTCTGGCAATAGTCCCATTTTTACTGGACATGCTTCAAAAAAGCTACTTAGGTCAGGCCTCAAATGACAGAAACAGAGGAAAGTCTACTTTGAAGATCTCAACAGATTTTTGTTGTCAACTTGTGTTAAGAAGGCTGCAGTTCCAGGGCCATGTCCAGACCTTTGAAGTAACTGACAACTTTCCTGGTAAAGAGGCAGGTGTGTAAGTATTTAGGTATTTTCTTGGCTGTACTGCAGCTGACAATATTCTGAAAGCTTCTAGTTCATACAACCAGGATCTTTGAGAATCTAGTTCTTCAGACCTGATCTCATCAAGCAAAACACCTTAGTATGCATAAAACTTAAAAATGCATTTACACTTCTCTCACTACTGTAAAAATTAATGAAAGCTAAACATCTGATACATGCCCTGCTGAAGTTAAACAAACAAACAGACAAAACAAAACAACCCCCCAAAAAACAAACCACAGAACTTTCAGTACTTTAGAAAGAGCAGACGCTATTGTTTGGGCTGGTCTTGTTAAACAACTGTTCTGCAGCTGTTACCTGGTATGAGCACAACTGCATTTGGAGTAAAGGAAAAAAAAAATCATGAAAATGAGCCTCATTTGAGGCCGTTTGGAAGTTGTATTTTTGAAACCACAAAACAAATCTAATGACTTGGCTAGGTAACAAGATTTCTGAATTGTGACATTTTTATAGTTATAATTCCACTCACAAGATGTATTAATCACACACAATTCCACTGATATGGCTATTAAAGGAAAGGAAAAACCTCAGCCGTTACTGTAACACGAACGCTTCCTTCACTGCTTTTTCCATTCAAGTCATACATAATACAATGAAGTTTTTTTTTTCCTTAGTCTACACACAGACTTCAACTCTAACATTACCCTCCTTGAGTTTTTGTGTGTATGCACAGCTTCTGCTTCATAACTATGTCTGACAAGCAAGCTGCAATAAGGAAGAAGCAGGAAAAAGCAGCTCAGTATCTAGTATCTCAGCAGTAGGAAAAACCAGAAACCTAAGAAAACGGAGTAGAAAAGATTCATTAGAGACAGAAGAATAAACTGATCTTTGCTACGTGCCATTGCCAGTCTGCATGACTGCCCTGAACTGCCCTAAAAATTAAGTAACCCATTTTCTTCAGTTTTTAAATTAAGCAAATAGTAGAACTAACAAAACTGTTGCTGGAATAATGAAATCATTGTTATACCTTATTCAGAAGAACCTCACAGTGCCTTAAAAAAAGAAAGCCCTAACCTCTCTCCCCCCACCCCCATAAGACAATATTTTCTACAAGAATGCTGACAACCAAAATGCAGCTACTTCTATCAGCTGCTTAAACACTCAGCATTCAATGCATTCTTGTCACGTACGTACCCACGCATTAAACGGCAAGTGGATAAAACAGAAGAAAAAAAAAAAAAAACAAACTGTGGGCAAAATGAGTCAATCCAAAGCAGAAGCTGAAAACCCCTGTTTTCTTTGAAGTGATACTTCATTCAGAAAAGTATCACACTGGATTCAGCTATTGTGCTGATGTCTGCAGGATAACAGTACAGCTCAGCAATTACGTTTGATAAGAAGGGAAGGCAAGCCCTGGAGAACCAAGTGGGAGACCACAGAGCTTGCACTCCTCATGGCTGTACCCATGCTGGCAGAAAAATCTACAGTTATTCTTACAAACAGAAAAATCCATGAGAACAGGCAAAAAAGCCCCAAGAAACCAAACCTGCATTTACACAATATTTTAATCCCCTTTTTTTTCCCAGGTCAAAGCAGCTGAAGCTGATTTAGACAGTCAAGAAATAGCTCTGCCTGGACAGTCTCAAGATTTCTCTTTACAACGCTGCTCCCCTCTCTGTTTAGATGGGGAAAAGAACAGCTATGACTCAAAGCTGTACCTTAAGAGGAAGCTGACGATTACATTCCTCATCGCCCACAACTCTAGGAGGTTGGAGTCATTTTTCAAGAGACCATTTCCCCTGAGCTACATGAAGTTCTATGTGAAAAACCCCATCCGTGCAGTCTTGAATACACCTTCCTGCAAAGGCAAACCCTCTAGCTATCGGCCTCAAACTTGAAAATAATTGCCTGGTTTTAGCAAGGGAGAAGAGTTTTGTACCATAAGGATGTGATTTCAGCCTTTTTTTCATGGTACTGCAAAACCAAAATTCCCTGGCTCTGATAAACCAAAGCTTGGGCAGTGCTCGAGTTGTTTTGTAACAAACACAGATTCATTTAAGGTTTCTGTACTAAGAATAATACTGTGTTCAAAAGGCCTTTCTCCTGCACCCCGCCAAAAACTCTGCTTCACAAATCTGAATTGGAATCAGATTCCTGTGGAAATTATACTGGTATCCAAAGCTCAGAGTTACGTTTTTATGAGAGAAGTAGGTGTTGCCCAGCCTTGTCAAATGAGACAGTGCCATAGCCATCGAGTAAGATAATTAAGACTCAACACCTCTTCAGCTGCTAGTCGTACGCTCTTAGCAACCTCTTTTTCTGAGAGCAGGAACAGCATCAAGTTGTGGGAAAAGGCACACAACACACTCGTGCTACAAGACAGAAGGTGGTTTTTCATCTTGTGGTCCACGTTCTTTGGAACAAGGGTACTGAACTCAAAACCTGGTTCAACTGAGAACTTCAGTAGTAAAACAGGGAGCGAGGGCAAGTCCCAGTACCCACATGAACCACAGCAGCCACTGGCACTGTGTTTCCTTGTGTATGTGACTGACGGCCACCTCACAGACCTTTCACAGTTAGTTTGCACACCTGCACTGTACAGTTTTAGATATACTTTTAGGAAAGGGGATGGATTTACATTTAATTTCCATAAAGAATGAGACATGAAGAAACTCAAAGCTTTTCCAGTCGTTGTCACTGAAGGAAATACATGGAGCTTAATGTCTGATCCATTTGGTAATTCTCTGCCAACACATTGTTTGGCCTTTGGATGAACCAAAAATGGTCACAAAGTGAGATAGATAAAATGCAGAAAGCAGTTTCCTCTCCCCCATCAAAACGTATCCTCAGGAAAAAGATTAGTAACTGATTTCAAAAGAACCAAGATTTACCCTAAAGTGTTCCACACAGTCATTACAAACTGACCTTTTCTTTGTCTGGAATCCAACATGTGGGTGGCATTACAGAAGTGCAGGCAGTTTGGCCTGGCCTGTTAGCAGCCCAGCTCCTAAAATGTCTTGGTGTCACCTCCCAAGAACTTTGGCAGTTATGAATTCAGGCCCCAGTCAAACTGCAGTTTTCTTCCACGAAGAATAAGAAGTAATGATGAATAGTTCCAGCCATTTTCACTTTTTCTGCCTTAGGAGAGGAGCACTCGCAAGCACAGGACTTGCATGCACAAATGTAAGCTTGATGGACAGCAAGGCAAGTGAAAAAAAATCTCTTCTCATTCATAGCACATGTGCATCTACTCTGAATTCCAGTGTTGACACCTTCAGAAACAGGACACTGACACAGAAGAAAATGAGCCCCACAACTGATCTAAAACCCGAGAGGACTATATTGACACTGTAAGGAGAAAAATAAACTGAAGGAAGACTTAGTGTGATTTATTTTCCTTTATAACCTAAAATAATTTGTATATCCTAGCATATATGCAATCTATCACTTTTACCCTCTGATGCGCTGCTCGAACACAGATCCAGGCTCCAGCAGTTCCATCTCATGGAAGTATTTTGGTATTATTTCTCTGACAAACCCCAGTGGTAGACTGTGTTTTCCTTCAAATCTTTGTTTAATATCAGGGAAGCCTCTCACAAAGTTTTCATCGGACATCTCAGAACTGGATTTATTAAGTAGTAATTTTTTGCAATAGCAATTTGACGACAGATTCTTGCCGTTTGTGCAGACCTGCCTTTGCTCATTTTCAAAAAAGTTATTTCTTTCACAACAAGATGCTTCCTGGTTCTAATTTACTGACCATACACCTTAAATCTTCTTATTCATCCACAAACTCACTCATTTTCACTTTAAAATGCAGAAATGTGTGTTCCTAATTCTGTCAAAACGAATGCTATACCAAAGTGGATTACTAAGAATAAAAGAATAATATATCATAAACTTTTCTTTTTTTCCCTAGTCTTAGTTTAAATAAGCCAGGTTTTGCGCAGTTGACTCTTCTGAAGAAAGATACTTTTCCTTCCTGCAGATAAACAGATCAAATGGAGTTTTCCAGAATGACTAAACATGCCAAGAGCATTTGGGTTTAACTCCAATTATTAACAAAGTACCCCCCCACACTCAAGTTATTATTTAAAAAAAAGAAATCAACATTAAACAAATGTTTTAAAAGTACTAGCAAAGAAATGACTGTAGACTACATAGATGTGGAACAGACAAGGATTCCTCCTATCAAATTTTTAACTACAGTGTTTCTTCCCAAATGCTATTGGGAAGATAAAGATAAGTTTTTACTGGAGAGACATCCACCATGTGCCCAAGTTTCTTTCCGCTTGTTTCCAAATCCCTTGAGAGTCAGCAGTAATGCCTACCTGTGACAGAAAACAGATTCTAGTGACAGAGTCACAACAACTTGCACTCTAGAGGCTGCAACACGGACCTGCAAACTGTACTCACCCCATCCAGCTTTCACAGAACCTTTAACCTTTGCTGACTTAAGCACTTAAGATGTATTTTCACAGTGAAATAGATGTTTCAGTGTTTACTTTTGTTGCAGACCTGAAGCAGAGCCTGTGGGTCCCAAA
Organism: Nycticryphes semicollaris; assembly: GCA_013400055.1. Classification (NCBI taxonomy): domain Eukaryota; kingdom Metazoa; phylum Chordata; class Aves; order Charadriiformes; family Rostratulidae; genus Nycticryphes; species Nycticryphes semicollaris. Next base: position 3,202,294 of record VXBJ01006458.1, on the reverse strand, counting down.
GGCAGACTGTTTCCTTTTTAAATCAACTGAGGTGGCTGCAGGAAGTGAAAGATAGTATCTTCTTACAAATGTTCTCACTTAGGTACCTAGTGGGATTTTCAAAAGACTCGAAAAAGTTATCCTGTGTATTTCAAGTTATTTGGGAAAGGTAACAGAAAATCAGATAAAAAAAAAAAAAAAAAAAAAAAAAAAAAAAAGAAAGAAAGGGTTAAATGTGAATTCACTTTGAATTAAGTGAAGAAGTCTCAGTAATTTTAGTAATGGTACATTTCCCCCTTCCACACACAGATGCTCCCCCTGACTACCACATCAGAAAGGGAATGGTGCTGCAAGTTCCTGCAAAGCTCACGAATACTTTGCTCACGGACTGTACTCACCTACAATCAGATCATTCCTGCATTAAAGAAATACCTAGAAGAAATTTTGCATAAATGCTATTTTCTTTCAAAGCACATTGGAAAGTCGGCATGTACTACATTTTGCAGAACTGTAACCTGGTTTAAGCATGGGTTTATTTTTAAAATTCTTCAGCTTTCACCTATAGGCTATTCCAGAAGCCTGTGAATAAGCAGATATTTGCTGTTTATTGGAAAGCTTCCTTCTTTAAGTCTACCTTTACTGCCCCTCAGTACTTTGCAGAAAGCGTGAAAAGAACGATACCATCAGCCTTTGCTAGAGGCAACTGTCCGAACTACCCCGAATCTAGAATAGGAAGTATTCAGGATGCAACACTGAACTTTGATATATAGACCTCTAATAAAGGAAATAGCCTACAGACTACAGAAAATTTAAGGAAATAGCAGTCATATAACAGTTTCTTTCAGGTATTTACAATACACTAAGCATCATGTCACGAGTTCAGAGACACTTTTTGTCCTCTTTCAGATACTCATCACTTTTAAAGCATCCCAAACAAGCAAATGTTTAAAGGAAATCAGACACTACGCAGGTTAAACAACATGGTTCTATTAAAAACTATCTTTTACCATGGCACTCAGTGACAGTGATACAATACTTTTTTCCACAAGCAACTAATATAAAAATATGCCATAAAATCATCTGTAGACTGGTACGCTAGTACATATGTGTAATCATAACATTCTTTTATAAACTCTTTCCTGAGATACCTTGGGTTGTTTGATGTTCTTGTATTACTGGATGCATTATCTTTAGGATTAATCAAAAACAACTGTAAAATATTTTGTATGTGCAGGACACTCAGTAACATTTAAAAAGTAGTATGTAAATATATGGCAAAGAAACAGCTCTTAGAAATTATGCGCTTTTTTGCTTTGTTACATTTTTTTAACATTTGGCTCCTTGGGAGATAAGACGGGAGGAGCACCAAAAACCTGAAATTAGAGCTACAATTTGATGAACAGCAGGAAAGCATTTCAGGAATGTTAGAAGTTGGAATATAATATAAATGACACAAAGAGAAAGCCATAATTCATGTTGGCGATGTATTGCCTTATAAAGCAACTGGACATCTTTTAGTCAGTTCACAGTATAATAAATATTTTTACTAATCTGTTTTGGAAGAGCAAATGTCTTTTAGGGTTTCAAGCTCCTCTATAAGTTTCTTGTTCTGAACTTCTAGCACTGCAACACGACTCTCCAGACATTTTATGTATTCTTTCTTCCGACGTCGACATTCTTTAGCAGCTTCCCTGCAAAAAGCAGAAGTAAAAAGTGCAAACAAAAAAGCCATTTGCATGCCATTAGAAAGCTCAGCAGAGTATGGAGACTATGACAGAATTCCAAATTTTGGAATATCTCCCAAATCAGTCTTAAAACACTAAGCAAAACTGGGTTCCACAAGGGCCTCAAGTGTCTCTTTCTCAAGTTCATATGGCAAACTGTAGAATTGCTTCCTCTCATGCCTTGATTAAAGTTCATAATAAACAAGGTCCAAATGAAAGACAGTTATTCTGCTTTATGACAATAAAGATCTTTGAGGGCCTTGAGTTCCTCAATGAGAGTCTTGTTTTGGTTTTCAAGCACAGCCACACGATTTTCAAGACATTTGACATATTCTTTCTTCTTTCTGCGACATTCTCTGGCAGCTTCCCTGGAACCAATACAAGGCAAATGACTACAGGAACAGCCACAACATGGCAAAGACTGGATAAATGAAATTACCTGCAATCCCTGCAGTTCCACAGTAACAACAACAACAACAACCACCACCACCAACTGTTGGATTGCACAAGGAGAACAGCAGATAGCAGCCATAAACAGTAACATGATTGAAATACAATTCAGAACAACTAGAACTTGAAACAAATTCAGCATCAACAAATACAAAGATGGAATTAATAGACAGAGGAACTGAGAAAACAGTGATAATGTATTGATGTGAGCTATACAAAACATTAAGACTGAAAGCAGCATTTCTTCTGCCAGTCACATTCCACTTTCTCTGTTTATCAGGAGTATTACCTTCTGCAATCAAAACCATAAAACCAAACCCAAAGAATTTACCTTTAGAAAACATAAACATAACACTAATTTTTTCAGCTAAAAAGCTAGACGCCAAGCTTACAACTTGCTGCAATTTTTTTTTTACCTTAATTTAACAATTCTACAGAAAAGTTTAAGTCCAAATAAATAGAATTTATTAGTGCTTCAGTATTGTCCACCTGGGCACATTTCAGCCACATGCGTCTGGGGTTTTTCTGTTGCTGGCAAATGGCAGCCTGGAGCCATTCTCATAGCTCTGCTAAGAATTCTGTATTCTCAGAATACTGAAGTTAAACACTTTGGGTAGTATTTTCAGAAGCATGTGACTGAACAAGCATTCAATTCCAGAAGAAATTTTAGAAATACCCGGTGTCCACTCCTCTAATGTCACAAACTGTCAAATTGCAAGAGCGTAACTTTCAGCAAGTTATATGAGAGACAGCACAGTCACTAGTTTAAAACTGAAGAGAGGGGAAACAAAAGGAGACACAACAATGCAGCGATCCTTGTGAGTAATTTAAAGTAAAGGACAGGCATGAGAGCAAAGCAATACCATGAATTCAATTACAAAGCAAGCAGCTATTGAATGTATTAGAGATCTACGTAGCAGACTATTTCTTCCATTAATCTAACTGCCATCAATAGTGGTGGCTATGCACGGAAAAAAAGAAGTCTCCTATGTATAGCAAGAAGAATGCATAGAGAAAGACTGGCATTTGCTGCATTTGGTCAAGGCCATGCCAACTAATTAAAAAATACATAGCCACCTTGCACAATATGCCTCACAAAATGACAGGGGCACTGCACAATAACTTATCCCAGCAGCCAAGTATTTAGGCAAGCCTATAATTATCATTCCATCCTAGAATAAGTCCTCCTCACAGCATCTTTAATGGACAGCTGCTGCCGAGATCCTCAGATTCCTAACCAATTCTTTGCTGGGATGTTTCAAGATGAACAAATCCATACTGGTCATTTTAACTGCCAGCAAGGAAAAAAAAACAGGAAAGCAAAAAAAAATCAATGATAAGTAGACCCCCACATCATCATAAAAATTATCAGAATGGGACAACAGCAATACTGATTCCTGAATTACCGTAACATTTTACAACTAAGAATCCATTGTGGTACAGTCAAGCCTAACTTTGTAGAGCTGACAGCCAATAGTCAGTGTATAAGGATGTGGGATAACTGACACAGAATTTTTTGCCTTCCTTTTGTCAGTCACAGGCAGTGCTCATGACCTTCAGAAGAAAACTTCATCAGAATGTTTTGGGGTTTCGGTTTTGTGTTTGGATTTTTTTTATTAAACACTGACTATTAATTGTTAGATAGTCTTACCTATTTTTCATAAGTCTCAGCTCTCTCTTGCGTGTTGCCTCTTCTGCCAGTTGCTGAGGGCTATGCAAAGTCCCTGGTGAAGCCGCCATTACCACTCCCTGAGGTAAGGTAGTACTGGGAGTTCGAAGCTGGTAAGCTGGCATGTCTCCAGTGGCAGCTGTATAAAAAGAATCGTATTTTAAACTTTATGTCAATGAAGAACTATTCAAAAGTCTCTCTGGAAATAACAGATTTCTGTTGATGAGTTATCCAGTATCCCCACTACATGAAATATTTCACAGGCCTGCAATGTCATAACTACATTTGTTATCTTACTAGCTTTTATTTCCACACTGTAAAATATGTTATCTGTATCGCTCTACCATGTGGCCCCACTAGCCAGCCAGATTGAAGCCTGTGAAAGATTCCACAAGGCTCTTTTCAGATGACACAGGGAAAGCTGTTTGAGAAACGCTGTTACAACATCCACACTTATCTCTGGTTTGCAGAATCCCACAAAGAGATGGTCCTGCTACTGAGCCACTGAGATTTGTACGCTACCCCTGTCCTCTTAACAGAGGCTTCAGGAGTCAACTTGCTTCAGAAGTGAAATTTCTTCTCCTCCCCTGTGATACCACGAGCACCAGCCTTACTGCTTCTCTTCCCTTTACAGCAGCAGTTTGGCAACCCTTGGAAAACCAGTGAGAGCTGCTGTTGCCAAAATGAAAAGGAACAGCAAGTGCTCACGTGGAACAAGAGCATGTTCCTTGAGCAAGAGGACCACAAATACGACGCTGCAGCATTGGTGGGCAAGAGGAGGTAGTGGCAGTTGCACAGGAAGGTATAGCTACCCAGTAAATCAGAGTGCAAAAGTTCAGATTCAGCTCCTGACTCTACCAATTTTAAGGTCTCTCCAAGCTAAATGCAGCAGGCAGGTCTGAAAACTGACATGTTATTTGGAACCAATACCCCCTTTTTATATTCTGAGGTACTTTGTTCCTACATGCTGTACCCCAACTTTAAAACACTGTGAAAAATTCTAAGTGCTTGTGTCTTGTCTGACATCGAAAAAAAAAAAAAAAACCACCAAAAAATGTACCCCCCTTAAATTATAAGCAAGTATTTATGTATTTCTTCCAATAAATATTTTATATTATCTCATAACAAAACCTCAGTTTTTGTCATTAAAGTAATTGAATATAAAAGACAAAATTTCAGGGGCTGTTAATTTATATTTTTGGTCTCTATAGCAATTCAAATAATGGAAAAACTTAACTTAGAAAAATAAAATATAGACAAAAACACTTTGTGGGGGCTGACAGAGCAGTAAAGAGAGATCAGAGAACTGTGGGGGCGAGAAGGGGGGAACCAAATAAAAACCTGCACCTAATAAAAAAAAATTACTATTGTTCTTATTGAGTTCATGCAGGTTCTTCACTAATTAAATACAAAAAATAGGATCAAGCTGTGTTTAGACTACAGTTCCACAGCCATGTCCTGAAATCATTATCAGCTTATACACTTTGCACCTCCCCCCTCCCTCAGTCCTGTGGGTAAAAGTGTTTGTGGAATTACAAGATGAACTGGACCAGTAAACTGACCTGGGTTAGGGATAATCCTCTAGGGATTGGGGAGGGAGAGAGAAATCAGCCCAGAACAGCCCTGTGAGCACTAAGAGGCAAGGCAGCAAGCCTGAACACAGGGCTCGGGTCTTCTTGTGTATCTACAAGAGAATTACTTAACCCTTTAAGTTCTCCACATCTGCTGGCAGCCCCGTTTATGTCAACTGGACAACACTTCAGCTCACTATTTATAAAAATGGAATTTTCGAAACTCTTCAGGCTCACCTTTATGCTGGCCACATTATCTACATTATATAGACTATGGTAACAACTACCTTCTTTATTCTCTCATCACTAAATAAAACAGAGATGTTATCTTAGCTTACATTAGCTACAATGAATCAGAAATCCAAGTGAATAATTTTGTAGATCAAGTCATGGGGAAAGACCCATAACCAAGGTCACCTCAGCCTGACAAGACCAACTACTTTGTTGTCTTTGTTTGATTTACACTCAGATGTTAGCTAACAGGACTTACTGCTGCTGTTAAGAGGACTCGGTGTGATAATGTACCTGCAACATGGCTTAACCAAAGTGAGTCCCTATCTCAGCAGGGATCAGCAAACACCACTGTAAGTAACGACATGTTGCGTGAACAGTTTGACCAGGTTCCAGTAGTGTCTGTCTCTGCCTAACAGATGGCTCACTTATAAACCTACTGGGCTGGTAACAGAGACAAATAACCGTTTTGGCGGTACAGACCTTGTATGCCCAGACACCACAGCTTAAAAAAAATAAATATATATATATATATATATAAAAATATAGCATTGACAAAGTATCCTGTAGTCGTGCAGTAACATATGCTTTATGATACCTTACTGCAAATCAATGGTTTCAAAGTCTGCAAAATTCTGTGTGTTGTCCAAAAGAGACACTGGGAAAGATGAAACAGGCTTTAAGCAGGAGGGGGATAAAATACCCTTGGAAAAAAATTCATAGTTTAAGTCTAATAAAGTAACTCCCTATTACAGAGATGAGTCCCTTCCATTTCAGCATCTGAAACAAAAAAAACCCCACACACCTTGATCCAGCCTGACAAACTTTTGTGGCCATTTCTAATGAAAGCCTGTGGATTTAAAGTTATTCCTAACATCTCAGAACTAGGACTGAGACTGTTAACAAAGCAACAAAGCTGCAGATAGTGAATTTCCCTAACACATTGCCTCAGGTTATCTTTATTTTTTTTTTTTTTGTTCTGCTTAAAATTGCAAGGGACTAAAAAGTCTAAAGGGACTAAAGCTCTGAGCTGAGACCTATGAAAAGGAAATTATTAACAGGAAGATAAACAAACAAAACACCAACCTTAAAACTAAACCACAGTCGTAAGAGTACAATGAACCATGTAAATTAAGCTCTGAGAAAAGGAAAAAATAAAATAAAACCACAAACCTTGTATTGGTAGGTTCTTGGAAAAAGTAACTTGCTGAACACTAGAGAGCATCCCTGCACTTAAGTTCTTTCAGTGATTCAGGAGAAAAAAAGCCTGCTGTATTATGCACGATGGAAAAAAAAAGGCTATGTATTAGCCCGGCTCTTCTCCCCTCTGTGAGTCATAATGATGGGACTAGATTATCAAAGGGTTTTTAACTTCACCACTGAACTGGCTAAACAAGGCGTGAATCATTATTCCTTTGAGCATAAAGAAACAAAAAGGGGGGAGAAGCAGCAGCACAAACGGCGGACTTGAAGATAGTTATCTTTGGATTAATGAAACAATACGCACCAGCAATGAGCAGCAGCACGTAGGTACCGGCTGCGAACTGGTTAACATCACAGACCTGCCGGAGGCCATTGACGAAGCAGAAAGGAACTGACTAAATCGCAGCATGACTTGGGGCTGACGTCAATGTGTATCTTGTTTGGAGTTTAACTTTTCCAGTTCCCTACTGCAACACGATTCCAGGAAATCTTAATGACGTCAGCCTTTTGAACTCAATTAGCCGAGGATCAGACCATTTGAACAGTGGAGGAGAAAACAAGCAGGCGCTACAGCACTTCAAATTATTGCTCTCCAATTTGTTTGCATTCAGTATTTTCTTTAATAATAAAAGCATAGGGATTATTTACACAACTGAAACAATGCACACCTTTCTCTTACAGCTAGGCTTAAGTCTATTTTAGCTGTCAAATCTGAAGTGTTTATTGCTAAACAAAGCAGTGTCATTTTTACAAAAATAAAACAACAATCACAAACTTAGTAACATACATGACTGTCTCCACAATAAAGAAGGACTTACTAGAAGGATTGGTGGTTTTTTCAGCAAAATCCTGCATCCTATAGTAAAGATTAGTTACTTGAATCAATCTGTGCAAGAATTCACCTACTAACAGTGATTTCCTCCTCCCCCAAAAGAAACTGTTAAAACTGCTCTGAAATCCTACACTGACTAGATATAACCAGAAGCTACTTGTACCAGTTTGGAAAGATGAAAGAGTTACAGCAACAGGTTCAAAAGAAAATGTCACAAATACCAAGTAAGCACTGCTTAAAACCCCAGAAACAGCATGTAAAAGACTAGCAAGGTTTTTACCTGTTTCATCGCCTGTTACAGCCATGATCAGCTTCTGCACACACGGCTCTCCTGCTCCTCTACCAGAGCTCAGCATGAACTGTTCCAAACTAGCAAGCATGTGCAGGATTACAAGCAAGAGCACTGACATCACAATGACCTCACTTGCTTACCACTGTCATTAATATGCTCTGTCACTGGAACAGCTCACTGAAACTGCAGCCTGAAGAACTCCTTTTCCAGTAACCCTTTTTTCCCCTTCCTCTTCCATATTTCTATAAGCCTAGCTTTGTTCTTCTCCCTGAATTATTCATAAAGCTACAGAAAGCACTCACCACTAAGCTGGCTGTAAAGCAAGACCTGAAAATTCACAGCACCGGCTGAGGGAAATTAAAACATGGCTCTAGAACTCACAATCAGAATGCTGAAGTCGTGACTGGATAGAAAATAGGGAAATTTTAAAGATACGCAATTGTTTTGATTGGAGCAGTTCCTCTAAAAGGCAGAGAGCACATGTGCAAGACAGGAAAGCTTAACAGGCTGTAACAAACAGGTACAGGAAAGGCTAAAGCTCTTTCCAGCCGGGGGAACCCACAACCCACTCATTCCATTTCAGTGAAAAGCTTTAGAAAAGACTGAAAAAAGCTCCAACCAAGTAAGTCAACCTAAAGCTAGTGATTTCAGATGCTGTGACAGGCAGAATAGTAACTCTGGGTAGAAAGTACCTCTCCCCACTTCCCTCCTTTTTCAAAGTAAATCCAACAGATCTGGTTGACTTAGTTTTAAAAAATAATTAAAAAAAAAAAATCTCAGCTCTAACAGAGTTACTCCTTATTACTCCAACCATTTACATTAATTTACTTTCAGACCAGCCCAGGCACTAGTCAGTATATAGGGCATAGCAAACAAAAGCTTTTGTCTGTAATAAACAAATTCAGACCTTTAATTCATCAACTGTGAAACTATACCAAGAACAGCAGCAATGGAAGCACCAATGGGAAAGAGGAGCACCCTGTGATTACAGAACCACTTCAGGATCACATGAGCAGACAATCAGAACTGAAGCACACAGGAAATTCAAGCCACAGATCTCAAACAGCTGTTGTCAGATCACTGACCGTATTATGAAAACACACATCCCACCACAGTGATTTTTGATACATCTTTTCTACACTTACTTTCACTAATAATTAAACACTTCCTTGCTAGCAAAAAAAACCTCCTTAACCTGTATTAGGAAAATGTCAGGACATCAGAACTGCCTCTTATTTTGCCTGTGAATATAAACTCGTAGCAAATGGAATATCACCCAGTTGGATCAAGACCTTTGGCAGTTTTATACTCATCTTTTTTCCCCCATTACAGGTTATCAGAAACTATCAGGCATGGGGTTTATGTGTTGCCATCCACCACTACAAGAGATGCATCAACCAATACTTTGGAAAAACTATAAATATGTATATTATCTGAAATATTCTGAAACAGATCTTTTCTGCCCTGGGACTGATACTCGATTCTATTATAATCTGCACTATCAGGATATTAGGTGACTGCAAAGTGGACAGAAATGACAAATGTTCACAAACTCTATTCCTACAGACTCTCTAGCACAGGCAAGATGACCTGCAGTGTGAGGACACACTAGACTTGTACATCCAACCAATTCCATTGTCCCATTCCATCCTGAATAACTCAGGGTTGTTCATAATATGCAATTATTATCATAAAGAGATCTATGACTTTAAGCATCCTCAGATGCTTTCATACTCTTTCTACATAGTCTTTTTTAAATTAGATCTTTTGCTTGTTTGTTGCTTTTTTAAAATAAATTTTCACGTATCAATAGTGTATATAATAAGTTGAAAACTCTTTTCTTCTCATCATTTCTGAGTTCATACTCACTTACAATTCCCTTTTTATTTTTCCCTGTACATGTTATGTAGCATTTTTCTTCTGTGTGAACAGCTATGGGCATCCTTAAAGCACTGGACTTTGTCTGGGCCCAAGCAGCAGAGAATTGTAGGAAGTCAACTTTTCTGTGCATGGACGGAGAACAAATCAATTTAGTTAAAAGCATCTAGAAGCTTCCAGAAACAGGACATAGCAGGTATTCAGTAGCTGTCTGAATCCATTTTGAACGTTTTCATCACAGGCAAGACACTTAATGGGCTACACCATCAAGCAGCCAAGCCCATCACAGAGACTGAATAGAGAGGTTAGAGGACAGCCCTGAAACAGAGTCTGTAACAGGGAGGCCAATCAAACAAAATTTCCAAGGACTGAAATGCTGCCAGACACAATCCTTAAGATCTGTGCTTCTTCACAGGCTGGGGAGGTTTTAGAAAAGAACTAAGGAGCTACTCTCTCTGCTGTTCTCCCTGCTAAAGTTCTGAACAACCAAAGCAATACACACAAAATACTACAGTCAACCTGGAGAGACAGAGAATTCCTCTCATTTAGGGGAAGTGTATAGAAAAGTGCACAGATATAGAAAACAGACTCATAACCAGGAAACGTGCACTACCAGAGTGGAAAATATGAATGGAGGACAGCCAAATTTCATTCTTAAGGCTTTGCTAAAGAGGTATTCATAATAATATTTAGGAAAATTATAACAATACTCTCTGTGTGATAAAAACTAATATTTTGGTTTATGCTTTTTCATATTGCAAGTCTTGGAGCTTCCTTGGAATGCTTCTGAAGAGTCTTGGAATGACAATGTATTTCAGCAAAGAATTAACCAGAGGCAACAGAAGAATTCAAATGAGGTACCATTATGCAACATTGTCTCAACAAGTTCAGGTATCTACAAGCTATTACCTTTATTTACAGCCCGGGCTTCCTTTACAGCAAAGGGAGAGAAACAGCCACTTGAAGACAGAACTTACTTCAAACATCTATATTAGGGCAAAAAAGCACCTCAACCTGGACTTCACCAACTGTCTCAGATACCTGTGTCTACATTTAGTTGATGACTCTCATCCACTCCGTGAATAAATATATCTTCCCCATTTTCAAAGGTTTTCCTCAGCACAATCCAAATCCCAACCCTATCTTCCCTGGTATCAATAAGAATCCAAGTTACCTTTGGTTCTCATTCTGCCTCAGCATTTCCAAAAGGCTGGGAACAGTGGAAGAATAAAAAATCCTGAGTGAACTACAGCAAGGTTCAAGAATTCACTATCCACAGTTCAATTCACGTGTGCACTTTACAGAACGTACAAAATGTTCATCTGTGAGAAAACTAGCTTCAGTAAAGGATCTTTCTAATAACTACAAGAATCAGAAGTTGCAAGGAAATTCTGCCCTAGACATATGCAAAGAACTGTAAAACTTGTGTTTTATTAAGACCGATCAACTGCTGAAGAAAACAAATTAGTTTCACATATTTGAAATGAGAAGTAGCCTCAGCATCTTATTTCAAACTGTAACAGCACCTTTACTGCAATTATACATATATCTCAAAAGTCTAGACAAAGGAGTTCAAAGCAGAAAGTGATTTTGTACCATAATTTCTTCCTTGTAACTTTTTAAATGAAAAGAAATAGTTGCTTTACTGAGAGGAGAAACTGAATCTACTCCTAAGACTGTCTTTCGTCTTGTTATTCATAAATATTTTAATTAATAGTGCAACTTTGTCATCACAAAATAAAAAGCCTTTTAAGAAAAAAAAATCTTGTATATGAAAAAATTAAAATGCAGTAGTCTAATAAAATGTACCTTGAACAACAACTTGGTTTCCAGGAACAAAAAACTGTTGTGTGCCATCAGGTGATTGTCCTGCATATTGCACAATGGTAGCACCTGGCTGAGGAGCTCCTGAATTTGTCATTGTTAATGTCTGTAGTCCATGGGCACCATCAGAGGATGGATTAGAAATCTGGATTGTACCACCTTGAGTTATAGTAACTAAACATAAAAAGAAAAAGAAAAGTTAGGCAATAGAAAGAGATATAGCACATGTTAAAAAGCACATCTCCCTTTTAAAGTAACACACAGGCTCCATAAGTATCAAGGGAGGAAAAAATAAGGAAATAAAAACTGAGCAACTTGTTATTTCAGTCTGGCCTCCAAAGCAGAAAGTGCCCCATTTGGGGACACTGTGGAAGAGAGAGAAGCGAGAAGAACAAATCATTGTCTCTGTTCTTCATAAGACCCAGGACAAGAGCAGGTCACCAGCAGCACACAAGCTTCCCAGCCAGATTTGTCACCTTTTGCCACAATTAAGTCATAGCTGTACTACAATTATCCATTCAGATCACAATCCAGTACTGTTCTAAACTGGAGTGAATTAACTCCAGTAACTCTCTCCCTTACAGGACTGATTCCTGCCATATTCCCAGAACAACACACTGCCTCCCACCCCATTCACTGTCCTGATCTCAACCACTGCACAGACTTGTTGTGCTGGAGCTCTAATGGAAATTGGGTCTTTGATGAAGAGTACAGGACTTTTCTGGACAGTCCCTGGAGTCATATCCATCCACCTGCATGATGTACAAGTGGCATCTTCTCTTCTAGCCAGGCTTGAATATGGTACTAACACCATTCTCGCAGAACGATTAACAGCTCTAATCCATAAAAATCAGGTATTTCCCTCCCTTCCAAAGCTGGAAAGAGCAATTAAAGTTGGTCTTTCCAAAACGATTCCTTAATTCTCCGATTGTTAAAAACCTGTCCTAAGACAGCAAGCAACGAAAACCAATGAGAAAAGAACAAGTAGTTTTCATTACCCCTGCATCATTTCAAACAGAACATCATGATATGCACAGGTAGGCAAAGTGGGGGGCAGTAGATTCACACACTCCAACTGAAAAAACAACTCTTGCATGGTTAGATCACCACCCCTGGGTGAGTAATCCAATTTTTTTTCAGTATTCAATAACCAATATCATAGAACTACAACCCAGCAGAGTAGGTTTGTAGTCAGATCAGGCTGCAAGGCTTGTACACAAGACAACACCTTATGCAAAACTATCCATTCCCCTTACAGAAAGCTAATACACATGTTGGTGGAGGTAACTGGGAAAGACATTTTATCTAGCTAGTCATGCCTGTCAGTCTGACTGCTTCCAAAATCCAAAGCCAATAGGCTCTGAAGAAAAACACACTTGGAAACCATGGCAACATACTATTTTGGCTGGTAAAAAGTAAGCAAAGAACAGCCATCACTGCTGCTAATAGAAAAAAAAAAATTTTTTTTAAGTTCTTCCAAAAATAGTCATCCCCAATGTCCAGACACCAGCAGTCAAAATTATCTTTTCAATTAAATTGCCTTTTCTATGCAGGAATAGAGAGAACAGCACAGAAAATAAGGAATCAGCAAATGTAGCAACGTATCTGTTTTAAAGCAGGGCAGAGTACAGATGGCTGTAGTGACACTGCCAAGACCAGCTCTTCATTGCCATGGACATGCACAAACTTAATTTATGAACTGCTGGATGCCTGCACAAGACAACCCACACAACCAAAGGTGGCCAAGACAAGAAGAGTACTCAGATACAACAGAAGTAGAGAGCTATTGGCAGGAGACGTAAGGGTAAAAGAGGTACACCTAGTGACCTTCTGCATCACATCCAGACTGAAATCAATGCAGGAGATGCTGCATTCCCACACAGTATCCACGGTTTTAGCTCACAACAGCTCCTGAGGATCACAAGCAGCCAACAGGATGGCTGCTCACAAACGCTGCAGATCTGTGTCTTACGTGTGCAAGGACTAGAAATAAACAGTCAAGCTCTCTTTGGTAAATTCCAAATTAAACCCCCCTCTGCTACATGGACATGACCATCCTTGTTACCGCTTTGACTCAACTTGAAATCTAACTTTTCTGGCAAGCAATAACTTTAAGAGTAATGATCAGCATCCTAGGATTTTGATGTAATTGTTCCTAACCAGAATTAGAACACACAGACTTCAGTGCAGCAAGAGATGTAAGATAGTTTAACTTACAAAGTTTAACTTTAAAAAAAAAAAAAATTACACAAAATTAATGAACTAATAAATCGGGTAAGAAAAACCATTTCCAGGAAGACAAAGCTCTCAAAACAAAGTTTTTGAGCCAGAATCAGGAGAGTCTATGGAGGCTGACATTGCATCCTGAAGCAGTGACTCATTACAGCTGAAAACTTATTTAACAAGTTAAATTTACTTAAATATATAGCACATGTTTTAGACTATGCATTTAATTTATTCAAAGAAAAAGCAGCATAAAAGAAAATTCTTCTATGCTTGGTTCATGTGAAAGCCAAGTTTAAATTAAGATAAGTAAGTTTTAATTAAAGTTTTGCAGACTGTTAATTCAAGCACATTGGTGGTAATACTCTCCGTTTCATCTTTCAGAAGTAAATATTTGATTGAAAAAGAAAGCAAACCCTGTAAATTTCATTATTCTTTTATACACTTCCCTGTCACTATGATTTATAGCTATGTTCAAATTAAAACATCCTCAGTTAAGAGGTAAGAACCACCTCCTGCAAGACATTGCTCACAGAAGTACAACTCTGGTTTCCTAGAGGAATCTATGATTAAGAAACCTGAACTCCTAATTTCTCAGAAGTCCTAATGGTTTGAAAGCTTACTAGAACACAGTAACACAGTACAGACACTACAGCACTTCTTCTTAAGCCTTGAAACTGGAAAAAAAATATGTATTTAAATATATATATTTAAATCTCAACCTAAGCCAAAACAAAAATGTAATTCAAAAATTGAAGAAACTTATTTAATTTGGTCAAGGATACCTGACAGATTTTGTATTAGTTAAGTGCCATTTACCATGACTACAAGTCCACCAAAAAGAGCACTTCAGATATTGGGCATCATGAAACAGAGGTTTATGTCTATACCTTACAGAAAGGGTAAGAAAAGCAGCTTAGGAGCTCAAGCAAAAATACTTTCTACGCTGAAGGGGTAGATATTATAAGCAAATTTTGCTTTCTCAGAGTTAATAATTTAGTTGCATAAATTAAATATAATCGAAGAATTCTAAGAGTGACTAGAGTACAACTAGAGAAGTACTCCATCCTCTTTTCCATGCCATTGCAATGTTTCAATAGACTTCCTCTGGTTTCTTGTTTCAGAGAAAAAAACCCACAACATTTCTTCTGCGATTTTCCTATCATTATGTCAAATGAAAAATACCTGCATTTCATGTGAAAAGACGGGAAAAATATAACTGTAGGAGTGCAGCTTTATCCAATATATAACTGAAAAAAGAGTTGTTAGAAAGCTATCCCCTAGATGATGTATCATTAAGTCCAAAGAAGTTACGCGGAACGAGTTATGCAACATTTTAAACATAAATGCAGAAACTAAAAGAATAATAAAAGTCTATAGAACAGAACTGTGAATCTAACTTTTAACTTGCATTTGGCTGAAGTATCAAATGTTGGAGACCACAATTTAGGTTAGTTCTGCAGCTAGAGCGTTCATACTTGACAACTGGAGAGGAAGAGACACAGTTCTTTCTTAAAAGAAAATTCACAGTTAATAAATAATTTCATACTCCGAGCTTACACTTTAAAAAAAGTCTAACTCACTAATTGTCATTTCATGTAGTGCATAGCACTAATACATAGCAAATCACAGTAATTTGAAACTGCAAAGGTTTGTAACACTGAACATTCATATGTGTGTGTCAACATTTTTCATTTCACCTGAGCCTCACCTCCACACTTTTAATGTACAGGAGTTTTAGAAGGACTAAGTCTAGCAACCAGCAAACATTACAAGAAACAGACTAAAAGTCTGTAACACTCATGTTAGGAAAAATGAAATATAAAAGTTGTAATTATTTATAAATATAGAAGCTCTCATTCTTCTTCATCAAATTTCAACATCTCAACTTCGTTATGGAACTCTTCAAAACAAAGTTGTTCCTATCAAAGTTCTGCAACATGACATAGTATCTTTGCAAACATACTGTATTGCCCTGTGTTAGTATGATACAGGTTGGTTGGCATGGCCATCGCAGAAATTCCAGAAGGTGCTCCTTCATCATCTGACTTTTCTTCTTCTTCAATCTTCGGTACTGCAGGAGCATCTGATGAGAGTTCATTCAAAATTTTTCTAGAAAGAAATGTAAATAATTTTATATACGTGAAGATCCATATCCATGACAAAACTAAGTCACTGGCTTTTATCAGACAGTTTTGCTGTAATACATAAGCTGCCTTTAAAAACCAGCAAGACCAAAATAAAAAGTCCTTACCGGTATGAAGGCCTTCTTGAAAGTATTTCCCTACGTTTTTGAGAATCAGTTATCCCTTCTGATTCTGCAGATTCATCTGCAATCGATGCTACCTGTAATAGCAAAGTTTCTGAAATTCATAACTTCATTAAAAAAAAAAAAAAAGATAGCAACAGAGTAAAAGATTATTTTTAAAAGTTCCTTCCAAGTTTGCATACAGGAAGTTTCTGCACTTATGTATCAGTAATCATGATCTCGGACTTCCTTTTTCCAAAGCGAATCACATACTGTGAGGTTGGCAACACAAAGCCAGAGATGAAAAAAAATCAAAATAATCCAGGTTACTTTTTTGTGAACGACACCAAGAAAACATACTGACAACAGAAGATTAAACATGAAATTAAAAATTTAAAACACAGAATACTGCACTACTGCACCTCATATAACAGTATACAGTAATAGAAAAGCATCTTCAAAACCACACCAAAGCTATTTAGAAAATAAGTTTATTTAAATACACACATTTGTTACACTTACCAACACATGTTCATAAATACAAATACATTGCTTAGTAATACTGTGCAAGTTTTAGAAACTCCTGACAAGTCCAGAATGCCTCATTTTCTCAGATCTTTATTAGTAGTATTTTCACAGGTTCTCTCTTAAAATTACCCAAGATGACATTAAGGCCTGGAACTGAATCACTCTCTTTACCAGCAACTATCCTTTTACACAGAACTGAAAGTGATTACTGAACAAGGAAAACACAGTATTTTCTTCTTTCATTTAACTACTCAGAACTATTAGTGTGTTAAGATTTCCAAACTGAAACTGTGCAGTGAAGTCAGTGTGGAAAATGACCTTTTCACTTGAAGGCAGACCAGACTGCAGTTTCAGACTAAGCACTGTGTTAGTCTAACACTAAAAGTCATTAAAACTCTACACCAGCCTAACAAAAAAAAAAAAAGAAAAAAGGAAAGAAAAACCACCTAGAAATAATGAGAGACACTTCTGCATGTCTACATGCATAGCTTCAAACCAGGTTTCAGTGCTGGCTGGCAGAGAAACAAGAGCTTTAAGAAGTTTGAATTCATCTTTTTGCAGGATGGACCAATGCTGACCAGCAAAGAGATCTCAAAGGTATTTCTCTCCAGTACCCTACAGGATCTGCTTCTGGGTTAACCTTCAAGCTTCTGGCATAAGCCTAAACCATAAAATCAAAGCAGTATTACACAGCCAAGAGCCTGGACATCCTATCTCAAAACAGACCTCTCATTATGCAGGGAGAAAAAACCTAGTAAAAATGTACTTGGCTCAGTCCTAACAGCAGGAAAACAAGACCTTAGTGCCTTTAAATCTTCCCATTCTGCTAAGGGTTACCAATAGCCACCCCTAGTTTGTGAAGAGGACCAAAGAAGTCAAGAACAGTCATACTTTGTGGAAGAAGGTAAGGAAATCAAATGACAATTTCAGCATTTTAATGTGCAAGAGAACGTTTTCTGCAAGAAATTTCAGAAGTACTAATTTTCATCAAGACAAAGAGATAAATTTAATGTTTCAGCTTTTTCTAAATAGCAAGCAACCATGTTCACAATGCTAACCAATGGAAGCCACTGGCATTTGTTCCAGGGCATAATTCAGACTTCAACTTTACCACACTGCTCTGCGTTTGAACAAATTTAACTTTGAGCTCATGTTAGTCTGCCAATACCTGATAAGTTACAGGGAGCAAGTAAAAAAGTCAAAGCAATCTGAACTTCAAACCTTCCTTCAATTAAAACATTAACAAAACAATAAGGAACGTGATAGAGCGAAGTGGTTTTTCTCCCAATCACAAAAGCAACAGCATTACAAGAAAAAAAATTTGAACACCTTCCAGCTTAAAGCTGCAGGTGTTTAAGGGAGAGGTCATAGAAGCTTTACAGTCAACCCTCAGCAGTCGTCTTATTTTTTTTTAAAGTGAGTAAACTGATATCATTTCCCAAGTTCCCCACTGTCTGGCAGAGACAGAACATCAAGTTAAAGCCCAACAATCTGGAGGAAATGCCAGGTGGCAGGATAAAGTACTTAAGAGGGCTCAACAACCTCTGCAGTGGAGTCTTTTACAGCATCTTCAAGCCTTCTTGTTCAGTCACCTTACTTGCCATTGGGATGGTCAAATGAAACCAAAGCAAAACGCTGGAACTAGTATTAATCAGGACACAGCTTTCCTGTCTCTACTTCTTTGGGAGAGGGAAGACAGCCCGAGTTCACTCAATGCAACGAATAGTTGACTTCCACTCCCCTAAGAAGACACAGCAGCAGCTGGCAAGAGATTGCAGACAAATTCTTCCTTCTGAGTTTTGCAACAAGTCCTCTACAGTTCCATGTATGTGCTGACTATAGTGACTTGAAGAAAAGCAGTGGCAAACTGGGAATGACTGTAATATGCTTATCTGATAATGTTCACTCTAGTAAATTAAAGTTAGAAAGAATTCCATTTTAAAAAACATTTATTTTGAATAGTCTGATTTGACTTCAAGTTTGAACAAACCCATCTTCCATGCCTGTTTCAGTAGAACCTCAAAACCTTACCAGGTCCCATCATCTACACCTACTGCTTACAAATAAATATTCGGTATCTGGCCACAGTTTCATTCTTCTTCTCTAATCTCTATGATAAGTCATATTTATATATGCTTTTTTATTTATTATACTTGAAAGCAACTACATCAAACATTAAAGGTGGCCTCTGAAGAAGACTGACAACACATGTCTTTTCCTTAACACGTTGCAATGACTGCAGGTAATACAGTTCACACAGAACAGGTATAGAGCCTCTCACCAGAGACATTAATTCTATTTGCAAAAAGCAATTCAGTTGACATTTCACAATCACAGTTTAAGAAAACTAGAGCAGAGGCACTCATAGCTACAAGAAAAACACCAGTGGAAGGCCAAGTCATTTTCAAAGCACTGCAAGTTCATTGTCTCTAGTCTTCTCCACTACTTAAAAGCTCTGAAAACTCTTAAGCATTTTGCACCTGTTTTCTAACATCAGCAATTTTAAACATGCAACGATTTGCCAAATACATGTTTATTTTGAGGGTGCCCTTATTTTTGATCTTTACATATCCACACCCCAAAAAAAAGCAATACCAGATGCTCTAAGAGGGCCTGCTAAAAACAAGGAATCATTTGACTATGTTTACTTCCATTACATCCAGATGCTCTTCAAAAATACAGTACAAGATACTTGCAATTTCATGAGTTCACAGTCTCATTAGAAACATGCTGTTCATAGAGTACAACAAAACAGAAAAAACTGCAAGATACACTAAAATAAGGCCACGTTATTACACAAATATGCTGTTGCTTAAGGTTCAGGGTTCCAAGACACAATTACTTAAAAGATAAACAGGAAGCATTAAGGAATCGCTACACAATGCTTGCAGAGCTGCTACTGGTTGGCAGTTTGCCACCTTCCCCCCTGCTGCTTCTCGCACCATAGAAGTACATCTTGCAGCATTGGTAAGAATGAAGAGAAACTGAAGATGGGATTGGGGAAAAGAATTATGAGGCACATTCATGAAAATGTAAAAATAAAAGAGCTAACCTGAACAGCTTGCATGTGTGGTGACTGAATGACTGAGGGCTGTGTGGCTTGAATGACACCCTGGACATGAACAGTTTGACCAGAAGGCAACTGCACTAGAGTTACAGCTGGAGATCCTCTTCCAGCTCTTGCTGCAGCTACAGAAACCTGCAAAAATTACAATCATCGTGTTTAAGTAACATGCCGTAAGACTTCAGCACACGCTTTTAGAAGTGATACTAAAACAAACTGGTTCTGATGCCATATCTAAAAATAGCTTAAATGTGTTTAATTAGCACATACAGAAATAAACTAGTTTTACTAGTAAAAGTACGGTGTGTAACTTTCCAAATGGTATGGAAAGCTAAAAACCGTCCCCCAGAAAATTGTAAGACTTTCTTTCTTTTTTTATTTTTATTTTCTCTTTTCTTCTCCAGAGACTAAATGTTTTCTTTTCAATTAAAAACAACTCTATGCTATCACACGCTAAATCTGCTGTCGCTAGCACGAAGGTTAGCAAGAACCTCAAGAAATGTAACAAAAAATATCAGTAATAACTGAAGTAGTATGTTGCTGCAACAACATACAGGGCACAATGTTCTTAGTCAGGAAAAAAATAATAATCCAGAAATGCTTTGGTTTTGCTTTGTTTGTTAGGCAAGAAGTTCAGTTTGCACTTAGGCTTTTCAGCCACATGTCTCAAGAGAGATGTGAGAGCTTTTCAGATAGCAAAAAAAAATAACTGTTAAATAACACAATGCATGGATTTATACGTTGCTTTAGTTTAAGAAACCCTCTTTCTAGACATATATATGTCATTCAAGAAAAATAGAGTTGGAGTGTACCAGTGGCCTCAATATAAAAATAAAGAACAGCTGTATCTTCTTTAAGCCTAGCACAGCTGAACAAAGTGTTTTGTTTAGGAATAATTTGATCCCTTTTTCTGATGACATTTTAGAGCACACAGAGCTTCCCCCAGCCCTTGGCTCTCAAACATCAGTATCGAGGATGAATGGGTTAAGAAACAGTTTAACACCTACGGGCTAAGAAATAGTTCAGTATTTATCCTATTACTGTTAAGTCTATTAACAGAAAGAAATATTGAAGCAAAGGGAAAACACTATGACTGATCTCATGTTCTGTATGACAAAACATCTCTAAACTCAGAAAAGGAAGAGAGTGACAAAAAATAAATCATAGGATAAAGAGAGAGAACATTTTTCAAACTAAACTGCATTGAAAAACCTTGGTTATATATTCTGCATATACAAGAATAAACCCAGACTCGTATCTAAAATTCTGGTATTACTACCTTCCCAGCTTAGTTCTCAGCCCCAAAGAGTATCTGGAATGACCAGTAAAGGTAAAAAGAGATGACAGCGAGATGAAAAGCATGATGAATGCTGCATATGAAAAGTTAAAGAAAGTTTTGTATTTTTCTTTTTTCACACTTAAGGGTTTTGGGTTTTGTTTTTTTTTTTTTTTAATTCCAAATAGTAAAGAACTTTTCATTCCTGATCCATAAGCCATTGCTTGTCTGGGAAATATTCATTTCTTGCAGCAAGAGAAAAATTTTAGCTAGTCAAGGTGCACTACTATCCAAAACAGCAGACATTCGCTCAAATCATTTTGAAGAAACAACGTTTCTAGGAAACAGAGACAGGATCTTGTCAAAATTCACTATGTAATTTTTCAATTGTTATAGGAAACTGAACCACTTTTCAGGAAATAGAACAAGTGAGGACATTTCTAGCCATGAAATGAAATGGAACTATAATTCCTGGCATATTAAATAGCAATATGAAAACAGGATATACAAATCTCCTTCCCAATTAATAAAACAAATATTAGTATCAGAAATAGGTATTTGAGATTGAGAACTAGAAAGTCTCAAATATTTGAAGAGTATGATCTATTTTGTGTCAAAACTGACATTATACTAAAGCCATGCTTCAAGAAAAGAGCATTTACAAAGCATTCCAACCTTTCCAAACAACAGCAATTTCACTGAACCTTTCAGTTTACGACTATCTTTGTGAGAGCTGCAATCTGACACAATAGCCTGTATCAGAAAGAACTTTCTGAGTACAGCACATACAATACAAGGCAAACAGTTTATGAGTTTGATTTTAGTACACAATGGGTCAGGCACATATAATCAGAACGTGACCCAATAGTCAAGAATTAAGAAACACTACATTCATTTAAAAGCTCCTTATTCAGCACAACCATACAACAAAAAAAGAAAGCCACGTTCAGCTAATAGTCTTCTGGACCAAAGTTTATAATATCACAGGAGAAATTGTTTTGTCCCCATTAATTCAGTTAAGAGATTAAATGGGGGAAGTAGGATTGAGGGAAGAGGACATAGTAATGTTTTAAAACTGGATCAAACCACAAGTGATTTGTTTGTTCATTTATATCTATTTTAAATAGCTCCACTTGATTTGATCACCATTTGCTGAGTTTTCACAAACACCCAAAGGTTACACAATGTGTAATCTACAAACTTTACTTTAAAATGTCCGATTCTTTTGTACTAGGTTTGTTTCTACAACTAAAACTGAAAAATATCTTTCCAACTTCATATTCTGCATGCTTTGTAAATATTAGAAATTATTAAACCAATTTTGATTCACATTTCCCTTTGCAGTTCTCAAATTGAATATTCCGTGTTAAGCAAAACACTAGAACCTTTTGACACTGTCATGAATAAATGCTGACTGAAACAGACTTGGCAAAAAGTTACTTTCTGACATTAGTAATGAGCAGTGGTACCTTGAACTTCATTATTTTAAGGGCCCTTTGATATAATGACTGAAAACAATCCACAGAAGCTACTCACGAACATAGATGGTGACGGGAAGCTTAACACAGTAAGCACCTGGTTAAACAGTGTAAAGGCTTAAGGGTTATGTCCCTGAGAATGGTAAGGAGACTTCAGGTGCTGTAATGTCCTTTTTGGGTTATGTCCTCTTAGGTATCCCACATCCAAGTCTAGTATCTTCAACAAACATCACCCATCCATTCTGTCATAGCAGTATGGTCCCAGACTTTGTATGTTGGGAAATGTAAGTGCTCCCTCTTCCAAAAAGGGAGAAAAAGGTATCAGGCAAAAAGGATCATGAACTGTCGAGGCATACATTATTTCAAAGAGCTTACTCATGGGTTATCTGACTTCAAGATGCATTTCCATTTGGGTAGTTACACCATGGATATACACACTCTCGTCACCAAAGGTCAGATAACTTTTCCCTACAGAGCTGTACAGAGGTTGCGTTCACATTCAACCCCGCATACCTCAAACACTGCTGATATGAAGTACACAGTGCACAGCTCCATGCGGTATCTGTCCCTGTTGTGGAATCTAAACACTACAAGGACTCCAGAAATAAATTGAAAACTACTTCTGGTAAAGAGAAAAACAAAGTAAACCCCTTGGATTGAGCTAGTAAGAGAGCAATGGACTCATCACACTCAAGCACCACATACGGAAAAAGCTGAAGACAGGGAAGTTCTGGTCAATTCCAATGCCAAAGTGGCAGCACATAGTTTTAACAAAGACAAGGTTAGACTGATTTCAGCCATTTCGTGACAGCTTACCCTTGAGGAAGCACAAAATGGTGACATGGCTAAAGGTTTACAGTGCTCTAACATCAACTTTGCTAAATGTCCTGGACATGCATTTGGCAGGCTGTTGCTAGAGCTATATTTACAACAGCCTGGCAAACACCTACAGGGCTCAATCTGTTCAGATCATGATTGAAGACAAAGTTGGATTTTGGAAGCCCAGAAGAATAGACCTTAAGTGCTAAACCTGAGCAGTCACAGCTTGCAATGGCTATGCACTCCAGACTCCAGAAAATTCCCTCTGCTCTCTCTGACAGCAGGTCTCACATTGTAAATCCTGACCCCTGTCTAGTTCAGGGCCAGCACTGAAAACTCAACAGATGGTATCATCAGACAGCTGTACTGATAGATAGAACATGACAAAGTTTACAAAAATTGATTCAAAGCACTCATCAAGGATGTAGGATTAAAGAAAAAAACCACAACTGAAACCATTTTGTCAAAACTGAAAATGGTCTAAGTACATTCATCTTGCATTTTTATAGTTATACTTCATGTAGCTGAGCACCAAGCAGTGCAGAATGCAGTATGGCCTCTAGACATTCTGCAAAAGGAACATCTAATTTCTCTTTGAATACCAATGCAGATGGTATCAAACACGATATGTTTGATGATCACCACCATCAGAATACTTCAATCCAAATTAATTTCCTTTTACAAACAGCCCTGTGTGTATTAGTATAAGATCTGTGCATCTGAGACAGAACCCATGGAGCCCATCCCAAAACAGGCTGTAAAATTTTCAACCTTGCACCTTTGCTCTTCCATGAAGAAATGGCGTCAAGCTTCTGTGCACACAGGTGTTCTGTACACTTCAAACAGCTTCTAAGGACAATCATCAAAATTTTTACAAATTAATATTTTCTTATCTAATTATTTTGGTGGCTGGATCACTAAAACAATAATTGTGTCAAATCATTGACTGGCTGAAAGTGAGGGATGTAAGAAATTCAGCAATAAATGTGAACTTACTCTACAGCAATTTTATTTTAAAAATAACCCATGATGACAGAAATTGTCATTTTTGCCTCCATGAATGAAAGATGCATCTTATTTTTGCTGGTTTCTAATTTACTAATGTCTACTTTTGCAGAAGTAGTAATTTTATTTTCATCACCAAAAAAAAATGCAGTATATAGCAAAATATATGACACAAGCTAGGGGGAAAAAAATGCTGTATTTTCTTTATTAATAATGTATAGTAAGTCTTCTTTTACATTGGAAATTATCCCATCACAGCACAGTGCTACAGCCCAGAAGTTCTTAATGTTCCTCTCCCTTCCCTCCCCACAGGGGAAACATTAAGAATGCTTCAGCGCAAAAAACATCATGCTTCTAGAGCTTATCACCTTATCAAGTACCTTGTCTGCCTTTTTCAACCTAAATGGCAGGTATTTCTTTTAAAATCCTGAACTCCGGAGGATGGAAAAAACAAACCCCAAAAAAACACCAAACCGTACCACAAAACTCCCACCGCCTAGGCAGCTACATCCCTCAGCATAGTCATTCCCTGGCCAAAGTCATAGTTAAACAAAAAAAAAGAAATTAAAATTCATTAAATTCCACTTGAACATAAAAAGCACCTGCTTTTTTTTTACTGTGATGGCAGTCAAATACCAGCACAGGTGCTCAGAGAGGTTATGGAGATTCCATCCTTGGAAACAGTCACAACCCAGACAGACAGAGTCCTGGGCAATCTTCTCTGGCTGACCCTGCTTTTGCAAGTGGGTTGGACAGGATGATCTCAAGAGGTCCCTGCCAACCTCAACGATTCTTCCATTCTTTGCTAAGAATGAATACTCAATAAATCGTGTATTAAAAGATTCTGTATTGAAATGCTTTACTTATGACTGAACAAAACCAAGGTTGAACAAGACAAACAGTTTCATTCAAGGTTTGGGGAAAAAACAAGCCCAAACAAAAAGAAAAAAAAAAATCCCAAACAAAGCCCCCATAGATATGTCTGAAAAGGAGCCCTCTCAGTGACCAGGCATTTTAGCTCTTGGTAAAGACCAAGTCATCCTTATTTTCTCACATTCCTGCACATTTGCAATAAGATTAGTAGGAAAGGTGACTGGAAGTTGGTGCAAGGTACATTTCAGTCTTCTCTTAACTGCAGTCCTCCAGAGGCCAAAGAGGGAGAAGGAACTATCTGTGCCCTTCTGTAACAGTCAAAATACACAGATGCTGGACCAGCAGCAGAGACGTGAATGAATTCCACAGGAATACCCCAAATTTCCCACCCCATACCAGCAAAAGCAGACAGAAGATGTCCTACACCTCTCAACGTCCACCTCTAATCCCCGCCATGACAAAGTGTCTTACCTTCAGAGCCTGCCAGGTAGGAACATAAGGTAAGAAAGTCCTCCTCATCTTACGCCAAAGAAATGTCACAACAAGGCCTTTCAGCACTAAGCTTTCTGCCAGACAGAGCCTGTTTTTACCAAAACAAATGCCGAGGTGGTTCAGCCCCACGATGCAGGGTGTGTGCAGGGGCTCAGCAGGCTGGAGGGCAGCAGGGCGGCCTGCAGGCCCCAGTACTGAGGGGAGGGGAGCGGAGCGGAGCAGCCGGCTGAGCCTACAGCACTGCCCTGACCACTGAGGCCTCCCACCTTCACTATTTGGACACTTGTATTAACTCCAGTTTTCCCAATAGCCCAGGAGAGGAGGAGCATCAACCCCAGCTATGAGTGCCGAGCAGCCCTGACAGGTCTAGGCCTGCTCTCTAGGCTGACCAAAATGAGGGATTCCCAGATGTAAACTCCAGACAATTATACAGCTTATCATCCTGAGCCTTCAAAGTAAAGGGCACATGTTTCATTTGAGTGCTAATTGACCAAGATCCAGCAGTACTTCAGAGTTACTAGTTTTAATGGAAACGCCTGAGGCCCAAGCCCAGTGCGGCTGAGCCTTCACGCGCAGTATTTAAGTGTCAAATGCAGATAAACATAAGAAGTGTTTTCCCCGGGACCAGCAGAAGCCCTCCCACAGCACCAGTGACAGTTTTGTCTATAGATCAACATTAAAAATTCCAAGCAACCAAATTCACTGGTATTTTCTTCAAACTATTGCACAAGCCAATAGATTTTATGTGTAAATTATCCTGTGGAGTTAAAACAAATCTGAACTATCAAAGAAAGAAGAAATTAGGGGGATGACATCAACAAAGAAAACCAAATAAAATTCTTAGTTTCAAAAACCCAAATGGTATTCCCAATGTTGCAGATATAAAACTGACAAGAAGCACCACAAGTGAAAAAACCCAACAAATATGCGTTGATAAATATTTTGAGGTCTACTTTGCGTCTGAAGACCCAACAAAAAGCAGCTGCATTGCCTTGAAAATATACCTATAATGTAAATCAAGTTCCTAACATACCATATACTTGGTAAGATTTGATGCTGAAGAAATTCTGTAAGGCATTTTTTAAAATCAGTTCCTTCCTTATTTCACATAGGTTTTTTGCAGATCTTTCTAAGGGAGTTAGTGCTGGCACAAGGACTATTTCTCTCAAGCACTGAATGTTTCAGTGCATATTTTTAATGTATGAGAATTATTTTTACATCATCTTTTATCCATTAACTACCAAAGAATCCAGGTACAACTACCATACAGAACACGTAAAGTATATTTTGGAACTCCAGACACTGTCCTTGGATGCACAGGGATGAAATAAAACATGCATACATTCAAAAAGCACTTGCAGGAAGATGAAATATGTTCTGTATAAAAACTGGAAAGGGGAAAAAACCATGATTATTTTTATTCAGTTTTAATTTTTGTTATACGACACATCTTCAAGGTACATGTTTTAGTGATGTTTCATCTTGCAGCCACCTCAACTTCTTAAGACCCTATTCCCATCTCCATAACAAACATAATTGTCTTGGAAAAGCGGGGGAAAAAAGTGCCTACTGATCACTCTGAAAAGCCCAGTCTCCACAAAGTGTTACCTTTTCCCAGACCTGATGTTATACTAGCACTTTATTAAATACCATAGGCATAGTTTTCAGTATACCTGTGCTATATTTCCCTTATTCAACAAAAAGAGTTACAGAACATGAGAACTTCATATAAATTGAAAATTTAAGTCACAGCAGTTCTGAATACCACTTTATCGATTCTCCTCATCTTTTCACTTTTCAACTTACCTCAGATCCTGGCGAAATTTGACTTCGGCCTGGCTGATTCTGAAGGTGATCGGCATCTCTCTCAGGCACAAAATCCACTGCATTGTCATCTGTTTGCGATTCAACCATTTCCATGGTCATCCGTCTAAAAGTAAGTAGAGACATATCTAAATAATCCAGTACAGGGAGGTATATCAGGCATCTAGGTCGAAAACAGCAATTCCAGACTATTTTATATTTGGAGCAGACAACTAACAACTAGCAGAAAATACATAGATTTCTCTCAAAACTGTCAGATTAACTGAAGTCCTTTCTTCCCGTTCCCCCATAACAAAATATTGATTCACAGAACCAGGAGCTCTAAAACAATTACTTTGGAAAGCTGCAAGGAGGGGCAGGTCTGGAAATGGTTCTCAGGGGACGGATAAGCACAGAGTTCCACGGTCCCAGGCAGTGTTGATGGTGGGGCTGAGAGCACAGCGCTCCAGAGCAGTCCACTAGTACTGCAGGCAAAGTTCCTTGTGCCTCACACCTCCCATTGGACAAGGCTCAAGTTGACCATCAGCCACATGCTGCTACTGGCCTCTCAAACCTTCTGAAGTACCAACCCCTGGCTGGGATCTACACTTGAATTGTCTGTAAACTACTCACGGCTCAAGACCCACAATGACTCTTCTTATTTTGCAGGTTTAAAAGTAGGGTACGTTTTAATAGAATAAGCAACTCCCTGACCTTCAAAAAACTATGAGTTTAAACTCCACGGAGAAAGTTTCCAAATATATCTGCTATATAAAAATGCAATTACCTGACAGTTGCTTTTCCATATTTCTTGGCACATTTAGTCATAACGGAAGGTGTGTGTTTTAAAAAGAAGAGCGTGCTTCTCTTCGGCTCTCTTTCTCTCCTACCAAACCCTGCACTGAAGGTGCAACAGGTGATGTCACAAACATTGCCATGGCAACAGGTCAGTTTACAAACAGAACAGAGACAGGAGAGGGTCAGGCAGAAGCAGGCAGGATGCCCGGAGGGCGCACTCCCGCCTACACCTTCCTTACACAAGGAATTGAGGCCGCAAAAGGAAGACTTGATATAGTTGTGGGTCTTACGAGGCAACAAATCTCGCTTCCTCAGGTTTAGTTACTGTAACTAGGGGATGGTAACCCCAGCTGAACTCAAAGTTCAACTATTTCAACTGGCTGATAGTTACTGCAATTTCTCAGGTCTTGCACTGAGAGATGGAAGAGACAAGGAAGGAAATGTGCTGTGTACCTGACTCTGAGGCTTTTGAATTTAGTCCCACATGTTAAAAATTAACTACATTAAATCAAATTAAACGTTAACCCAACTCCTTTTGCGGCACTATTTTACAGAATATTCCACAATATTTGAGGAGAACAAATAACTTTTTTTTTTAAATCAAGGCAAGAAAATATGAAAAAGTACCCAGTCGAGTTACGCAGAGGAGCATATTTCTACCTTCTGTTCTCCAACAGTATTCTGCTGACCAGCCTTAACAATACTACAGCTAGCAGTAGCCAAGCTGAACAATTCAAGATTTTACGGGTTAGCATTAGTTTATCTGTCAACAGAAGTTAACACTGTGCTAGTATGAATTCAGATTGGATTCACAAGGAAACAGTTTACACCTAAAATCTTTCTGCATTCCATTCTTGTTAGTTACCACTAATCACCTTTTTCCTCTAGACACGGTCTAATTAAATACCTACTGAAATTTACCAAAGCAGAACAACTCTGGGGAGAATTTTTTCACTGAGCTTTCCACCATAATTTTCCATAAAGTTTATCTTAGTAAAATATTTCAGCTTTATTCATGCATTCAATATAACAATAATTTAAAAAGTAGGAAAAAAATTGTTCCTCCTTGGTAAACTAGGACCACTCATACGAGTTTCAAACATGAAAGCTTGCACATCTGATTGATGTAGGACTGCCTCCACAAACTTCAGAAGAGCTCACACACCAAAGAAGATTAATTAATTTATAGATCCTGGCAATCTCTTCCTAAA
Organism: Nycticryphes semicollaris; assembly: GCA_013400055.1. Lineage (NCBI taxonomy): Eukaryota > Metazoa > Chordata > Aves > Charadriiformes > Rostratulidae > Nycticryphes > Nycticryphes semicollaris. The sequence continues at coordinate 3,172,823 of VXBJ01006458.1, read as the reverse complement.
GATGGGAATATAGTCCAAATTTATTCACTTTATACATGCCCTGAAGTATTTTCTTATCCAACGCCATCTGTCACAGCTAACCTACTGCTGGAAAAAAACCCAAGTACTTTTATTCCCACTGAATTTTTTCCATAGAAATTTTACCTGGAAAGAGCCATTCTTCATGTTGTAAAAAACAGGGTTTAGTTTCTAAATCTGTACCTCACTTATTCAGAAAACTATGAAAAAAATATTTATCTTTACTACTTTTCTTGTCAGGATTTTTCTCCTAAAGTCTCTTCCTCTGTTGTGCTCCAGTAACTGAGTTACCAAATAGCTACAAAAAGGAAATCTAACTAAAAGTCACACCTGGTACTTTAGAGAATACAGTAGAAAGGACTGTATTTGTTAGATCATCTGTGTTAAATTAGAAAAGCAACAGCAAGTTATATATGCCAGTGAAATGACAAATATAATTAAGGCTTATGACATACATGAAAAACTCAAGCATTTAAACAGATTTTCCATCTGCAATTGTGTATATTCTGACTCAACACAAATTATGTTATATTTTTATTATGTTAAATCTTTATCAAAGTGGAGTAAAATCTGAAAATTTTCATACTGCTTTTAATTAGTTTGTTTGGGTTGGTTTTTTTTATTGCCATAAAATGCAGCTGTTACCCTAGAACACAGAAAAATAGTCTTTCAAGACAAACAAAATGCAGCTGTTACCCTAGAACACAGAAAAATAGTCCTTCAAGACAAGCAAAAATCCATTTTTTTTTTTTAGAAACTGGTAATTCTAGTATGTTTGTAAACAGGGATGACTAAAATGCCATCCAAATATAAAGACCTAACTATAGGCTATAGGCCTGGGAAAAAAATAACAAAGGGTATAAGTAATTTTAAAAGATTTACTAGATATCTTGGCATAAAACTTCGATGAGAAAGGTTATTAAAGACAAAATGTAGCACATTAGTATCATAACACAGACATGTTACAAGATTATGAATCTTTGGTAGGGACAACCATTGGGGATTACTAAACCTGCAGGTGAAGGTCAGCTGCCGTCACTGGAGCGCACAGGGCTAGAAGTGGTTACAGCCACACAGGGCCAACGTCACTTCATGGGGGCTTGTGCACAGCTCGAGACCACGCACGCTAACAAAAATCCCGAGTGCCACAGTCCAGTCCAGATTATCACTGTCTTCAGCGCACTCTCCTAAACTCACAGATCCCTATAACCCGAGGTGTACGGGCATTGTATTTCCTGTATTATGCCATATATCGTTTCACCATGAATACATCAAACTGCATCAAATTTTTAATAAATATACATAAAAACACAGAGCAAGATCATAAGTATGGTTTTTTTTTTTTTTTCTAAAATACCAGTAATACACATTGTGGTAAAAAACAGTTATTAATTCAATCCAGAAACTACCAACATACACAGTTTTCACATGTATCACTGAATCAGTCCATACTGCAAGCAAATTCTAGCACATTTATTGCTTTTAAGTTTCAAAGTAAGAAAAATCTTTTGCCAAGCACTTAAAATTCCTTATAAAAGTGTATCAGTAGTAGTACACATCACACTTTAAAATCTACATTACCTGTTTTAAAGGAAAACCAAGCAAACAGTGTGAAAGTATATGGTCTTAGGTCCTGGTTAAAATTATATGATGTTTTTCTTCATTGTATGATTAATTATATATAAAATTTAGTTTTATATTCAGAATTAATATATTAATTTCTTACATCGTCCACCTTACCATCATTGAACAGTAATTTTAAATACTAGGCTGCATTTCTACATTAATAAAGAAGTTACACCTCTCCCCTCCCATAAAAAGGGACCCAAAAAAAAGGCTTTCCATAATGTAGGCAAAGACACCTGCTTCTTCCCACGTAATAGCAAAGAAATCTTCAGGATCTGGCAAGAGGTTTAACTGGTAACTAGCTAGTAACATTTCAATATATATTAGCATGTGTGGACCATAGTCACTGAGACCAAAATACAGTAGGAGGTAAACCCTGATTGAGAAGATGCACACTGATTAAGAAGGTGCACATGAAAAGCTTCTTCAGCTGATAACTGCACATCTCAGAGGGGACAACACTGACAGACAGCATCAGCTAAAGGAAAATGTTGCCCAAGTGACCTAGAAAATTGGAAGTAATTTACAGCTAGAAGTGTGAACCCTTTATATTTTTGTCCACAGAAAAAAAAAGCTTAATGATAGCATTCCCTATGTGTTCTTGTGTATAATGAGCACAAAAAATCCTTTTACTCCTGCTGTTTTGCAAGCACATGACTGAATATTAATATAAATAGTTAATGTCTGATGGTGAAATTAAACTGCATAAGCAAATGGCTAGAGTATTTTGCACAACTGGAAACATGCAACTATCTAATTAAATACCCAGAGACATTTTATTGATAACTTTTTTATTTCAACAACACTTTATACATCAGAGACTGTTTACAAACGTGGATTATTACAAAGGAAATTGTGAGGGGCTAAGAAATATGTTTCAACCCTTGCTCCAAGTCTCTTTGAAGGCTTTTATTAACAGGGAAAGCAAGGACTTGAATTTACAAACAACTATTCTGCATTTATTGATGACCTCATGGTTGAATGTGGAAACTCTCAGAATGCACTAGCTTGAGAAAAGCATTGTGTTTTTACATATGAAGTCTACAATTTGTTTTACTACGCTGCTTTAAGAAGCGCATCAGCCTGCAAGGTGGTCACAGCATTCAGACAGGTAAAACGAGCAACAATACAACAGATTCTCAAAGTGTATTCTTTTTGCTAAATTTTCAGCATCAGCAGAATACTTATTAGTTTCTCGTGTCTCAAGCTCTAATGTGTTTCCTCATTTTCCTCCCCAACCTTTTCTTCCTAGAATATCTTAAAAAAAAACAAAAAACTCAAAAAGAGTTTAAAACCCCAACCTGCCATAGCTGGAAGCACAAGGATGATACGCATCACTCTGCATCTTGCCACCTCAGTAATCTAGACAAGACGCTGCTGAGTCTGCTGTGAAGAGGGCACACGGTCCTCGTTTAGAAGTGTCCAACCACTCCGTAAACAGATACGAGGATCATGTATTTAAATGTCGGTGTCTGCAGAATTGCTTAACTGCTACAATACCTGCTGCTCCGCTCAGCACCAAATGGGATGCCAACACAGCAGTGCTGGGTGCAGACAAAATCCTCAAACTCTACGCAAGAGGCAGGACTCACTAAGCCCACTGCGATCCTCTCCTACCTCGGAACCCTAGCGATACGATGTAACCAGCTCCACCAGACTAAGGGGGAAAAGCCACCAGGCACCACGGCCTTCCCCGTCAGCGCTCTCCTTTCGGCCGGGGCAGCCCCCCCCCCCGGAGGCCCGGGTCCCTGACTGCAGCGAGTAAACACGCTACTCTCTCCCTTCCCTC